>JAWPHD010017179.1:0-45954 GCA_037043455.1 Cyrtodaria siliqua | reverse complement strand
GTATATTTTAACGCTGTTTGTTGAAAAGTGCATATTGAATTACCCCACCCACTGAAATCACAATAGAGAAATTGCATATCAAAGGTAATGCTATGTGATATGCATTTCTTGTTACAGTTTAAGACAAATACTCAAATTAAGATTGATGATGAAGTGTTGGGTTAATATATTGGCCTCTATATGGTAGCCGTCGGCATTGTCGGCAGCTATTAATATCCCATTGCTAGCATCATTCCTTGATCATTATTTTTGGAAGAGTGAAAGGTAAATACTTAATATTTATTGAGAGGCGCCAGTTGTTGGGGTGGGGTTGGAGTGTTTGAGTGGAGGGCGGATAATATATTGACCACTGTATTGTAGCTGTCGGCAATGATTTATTAATCCATTGTTAGCGTTATTGTTAACCTCATTCGTAATGGTCATACCAACTTACGCTGTAACTGCGCACAATTATTTAAAATGCCATAATAATAGTCATAATAGAGCTCAAAGGTTTTTAGACAATTCTTTAAATATATATAACTGTTCCTACACAAAACTATCACAACACCATTGGTAAATATCCTTATATAGTTTAGCATTTATACTATAGTAATTGATGTTGCAGCATTATAAGTGTAAGTTATACTACTTCTATGCCATAATTCGCAATGTTAATTACTAGTATATCAATAACTCATAGCTTTCACTATTGAATGATAATGCCAAATCTAGTACAACATCACAAAAAGCTTGAATACCCCTTACCGATTTATATATTATTTGCAACTTGATTTGCATGAGCATTAGCCCTTTTTAGGGTTGATCAGTATAGACACATGATATGGTACCCCACCCAGTCACATTACATTGACACCAGGCCGACCAGTCCCAGCACTACCCTTGATATGCTGATATGCTGAGCGTCAAGCAATGGAGCTACTAGTATCATTTTTCTAGTCATTGGTATGACCAGGCTGGGTATTGAACCCACGACATCCCGCATGCGAGGCGGATGATCTACCATTACGACACCACTGTGGTTCTTAGCATTTATAATTGTGTCATGCCAAACTGCAAGGTGAGGTGAAGTACTGATACTGCCTAATTACAAGTAGTTTGTATTAATGTTATATGCATAGATATACACAATTTACCGTTCTGATAGATGCAAGAGACTCTACCACAACCTATCCTGGTCACTTATTATTAGTAAAAGTGATATTTTCAAGAATGAGTCATGTTACAAAAGCACTAGAACAGGATGTTGACATTTGAAACCTCTTCACTTATGTTCTCATAGTAAACTATTATTAATTTACTCCATAATTTTGAGTAGAAAACATATTTAAGCAGAAATTATTCCGCCAAATTGCGTGTTTATCTGATTTCCTTTCTGATTTTGAAATAATTTTACTTTTTTTGGTATGCTAACTTTTTAATGTGTGTTGATACATGTTTGTCACGTATGCACTACCTATACTTCAAAATGACCCGTTTGCCCTACTTCATAGTAAGCAAGGTCATTCATAGGGCACAATGCAAAAATGTACTAGTTCTTAAATGTGTTCGTGATATGAAATTGAAATGATACATTTGGCATATGTTTCAAAGTATTATTATATTCTGTTGATTTGATTGCATAGGCTCCTAAGTTATAAGTCTTCCACAAACTATGTTATCTATTTGATTTTGGGTTTGTATTAGCATAGTATGGCTGTTAGTTACTGTAATGCTCTATGCATATGAACAGAGTAGTGGCTGCATTAACAACGTACAATTAAAATGTTAAAGAAGTACCACGCCAAATAATGGCAAAATTACACTACAAAACCGTTTATTAAAACTATCCACGTGTTCAGGTCAAATACTTGTGTATATGTACCGATTAAACGTATTCACGGGTTCCTAAAATACTCGTGATTGAATATGCGTAAAAATAATTATGAGTTGATAACTCTTAATTTGATGCTGCAGTTTTGGAGTTTGTCCTGGCTGGTTAAAACCTTTATATTGTGTCTATAGAGTTTGGATTCTCAAAATGTGTAAGTTAGGATTCTCAAAATGTTTTTAGAAACGGTGCATGTTATAAAATGTGCCACTTGAATGGACTTTAACATGCCATAATCTGACCCAAAAGTATATTTCAAGGAGCAGGGGTCATATTGGTTATATTTTTCTAGCAACGAATTGCCAAACGTCTGCGCAAGTCAAGTTTGTTACACAGTTATAATCTAAAATATGTCGTATTATGACTATAATTTTGTACTGACATTAGTTTGGGTGCAAAAATACTGTAATTTTGTATTGCAAATAAAAAAAAAACACTAACAGTTTAGAAAAATGTATTATATAACTTAATTACTATGAGTTTTTCAATACGGGATTTCTAGCCTGAGTGGGAGTTCGCACAAACAAACGAATGCGCTAGCATGTGTTTGTTTATTTGGACATATTTGCCATGAGTATCATTACTCGGTATTGAAAACACATGGTAATAAAACTCTTTATACTTTCCTTATCTCTCTCCAAAGTTATTGTCAAAGAAGCTTGGATCACAGAAGTCATGTTTTGCTAACAAAGAATGCATAAAGTTTATGTAAGTCAAGTAATAAGAAGGATGCTTAATCAAGTTTTTTTTTTTTTTATCAAGCACAGTCAGATATGTACAGATATACATATTTGTGTTTTTAAAGCTTCGTCAGTAATACTGCGACTACCTTATGCTTTTCCCAATAATAGTTTATGTGCAGATAACGTGTTTCTGTTGCAAATACGTAAAGAAATAACATTTTAATGCCAAAGACTTGGGTATTTATAGTTGCCGACAATTACTGTATACCTCCCGCCATCCTACTCATTTAAAAGCCGAGCTCTTACTTGCAAGTCGAGCTCTCAGTGGAATTCGAACCCGCAGTGGTGAGAGTAGTCGAGAAGGTTTCAAAGCAGCTTCTTTACCACGAACAATTCATTATATGTAAACATTTTGGATTGAATTATTCGAATAATTATTAATTACGCTTTGCAAATATGCAAGTTATGTAGAAAATCCAACGCGATGACGGGAGTCAAACATATCATAATTGCCATGTGTCCCTTTAAAGTTCGTAACATAAGAAAACGAGTGTCTCTGTAATAGCGGGCAGCTATAACACGAATGTAATCATGGATTACGGCTTAGAAATGCCAGCTTAATGAGCAATATGTACGCAATTTAGTCGTGATTAGCTATAATTTACAATGCTTTAAATTGTCGTTAAGACAAATTAAGCGTACAATGTAATGCTTGTTTATGTTTTCTGCGGTATTGGTTAATTATAATGATGCCTCGGAGAAATATCAGAACAAAAGAGAATACACTTGTATTCAGTTTTAAAATTGTACCGTTTCTCGTCTACAACTTGTTTTTAAGATAGTACTTCTGTCAGGAATATATTAGACAATGCGAATATGCAATGAATGAATAAATGAATGAATGAATGAATGAATGAATGAATGATGAATGAATGAATGAATGAATGAATGAATGAATGAATGAATGAATAAATGAATGAATGAATGAATTAATGAATCAATCAATCAATCAATCAATCAGTCACTCAATTAATCGATCAATCAATCAATCAAATATATATAAATAAATAGATAAATAAATATAAATGAATAAATAAAAACCAAATAAATGTCAAAGAGGATGGTCCTTCTTAATGTTGGAATATCTTATTTCTTAATTTAAGAATATACAGTTTTTTTTATCTTGTGATTGTAAAAGTTCAATACAAAAACTAATATTTTAAAATACGTTGCGCGCGCGCGCGCGCGCGCACGCACGCACGCACGCACACATCTGTTTTGTAATTCATAATATTTATTACAAATTAAAACAAAATGATACTCATCTTCAATATCAGTGGCACTTTCTTCCGTTTCTCTCAATTCGATTGGTTCCATTTCAGGAATGCACGTTTATTAAGACACATGGTGACAAAAAAAGTGATGTACGATAACTATGTCCAAAACCATATTTATCATCCGAACAGGTGGGATTGGGGAGCGATGTGTGAGGGGGAGTGGGGGGGGGGGGGGGGGGGGTATGGGAAGAGGAGATGGCGGGGCGCATCTTTTTAAAAAAATGTTATCACGCATACAGGTGGTGGGAGGACGTTTACGGTTTGATGAAACATTATTCAATGCAAGATTTTCTAGTTGTAACAAGTTTTATTTGAATTTTTTTTGCATTTGCAGAATCTAGCGTGCAACAATCTTGGATTGCAAGGCGCAAAGTATCTGAGATCGGCATTAGCCAACAACTGCTGCCTGATGAAGCTAGATATATCGGGTAAATTGACTACATAATTTACAAAGCAAATGCTGCTCCTATCAAGCTAGATATATCGGGTAAATTTACTACATAATTTACAAAGCAAATGCTGCTCGCATCAAGCTAAATTGACTACATAATATACAAAGCAAATGCTGCTCGTATCGAGTTAGATATATCTTGTAACCTTTGCATGCATTCATTTTATAGACGAAATGAATAACGCCGTTTCTGTAAATAGTATTAGCCACAAAATATTGCCCCTTCTCGAAATTCTGACAAAGAACTATGTCAAAACTGTTTAGGTAGCAATTCATACTTTAGGATGTGAACAATTTATTAACACATTTTCTACATGTATCCCTGTTAATTCAAATGTATGTACGCGTCGTTGTCGCCGATGAACCTATGATACTAGTAGTATATAAGGTATCAAAGGGATATATAACGTATCAAAGGGATATAACCCAACAGTTGAGACAATATCAAAGGGACCCTGCCAATAGTATTATAACCCTGAGTATCAACAGCTGAGACAATATCAAAGGGACCCTGCCAATAGTATTATAACTCTAAGTATCAACAGTTGAGACAATATCAAAGGGACCCTGCCAATAGTATTATAACCCTGAGTATCAACAGTTGAGACAATATCAAAGGGACCCTGCCAATAGTATTATAACACTGAGTATCAACAGTTGAGACAATATCAAAGGGACCCTGCCAATAGTATTACAACCCTGAGTATCAACAGTCGAAACAATATCAAAGGGACCCTGCCAATAGTATTATAACACTGAGTATCAACAGTTGAGACAATAGCAAAGGGACCCTGCCAATAGTATTACAACCCTGAGTATCAACAGTCGAGACAATATCAAAGGGACCCTGCCAATAGTATTATAACCCTAAGTATCAACAGTCGAGACAATATCAAAGGGACCCTGCCAATAGTAGTACAACCCTGAGTATCAACAGTCGAGACAATATCAAAGGGACCCTGCCAATAGTATTATAACCCTAAGTATCAACAGTCGAGACAATATCAAAGGGACCCTGCCAATAGTATTATAACCCTAAGTATCAACAGTCGAGACAATATCAAAGGGACCCTGCCAATAGTATTATAACCCTAAGTATCAACAGTCGAGACAATATCAAAGGGACCCTGCCAATAGTATTATAACTCTAAGTATCAACAGTCGAAACAATATCAAAGGGACCCTGCCAATAGTATTATAACCCTGAGTATCAACAGTTGAGACAATATCAAAGGGACCCTGCCAATAGTATTATAACACTGAGTATCAACAGTCGAGACAATATCAAAGGGACCCTGCCAATAGTATTATAACCCTAAGTATCAACAGTCGAGACAATATCAAAGGGACCCTGCCAATAGTATTATAACCCTAAGTATCAACAGTCGAGACAATATCAAAGGGACCCTGCCAATAGTATTATAACTCTAAGTATCAACAGTCGAAACAATATCAAAGGGACCCTGCCAATAGTATTATAACCCTGAGTATCAACAGTTGAGACAATATCAAAGGGACCCTGCCAATAGTATTATAACTCTAAGTATCAACAGTCGAAACAATATCAAAGGGACCCTGCCAATAGTATTATAACCCTGAGTATCAACAGTTGAGACAATATCAAAGGGACCCTGCCAATAGTATTATAACACTGAGTATCAACAGTCGAGACAATATCAAAGGGACCCTGCCAATAGTATTACAACCCTGAGTATCAACAGTCGAGACAATATCAAAGGGACCCTGCCAATAGTATTATAACCCTAAGTATCAACAGTCGAGACAATATCAAAGGGACCCTGCCAATAGTAGTACAACCCTGAGTATCAACAGCTGAGACAATATCAAAGGGACCCTGCCAATAGTATTATAACCCTAAGTATCAACAGTCGAGACAATATCAAAGGGACCCTGCCAATAGTAGTACAACCCTGAGTATCAACAGTCGAGACAATATCAAAGGGACCCTGCCAATAGTATTATAACCCTAAGTATCAACAGTCGAGACAATATCAAAGGGACCCTGCCAATAGTAGTACAACCCTGAGTATCAACAGTCGAGACAATTGCAGTTGTGTTTATATGACAGTTATATATTTTAGCAGTGAAATAAAAGTGGTTATTTCATACTGTGAAATACAGAGTTTTATTTTGAGTTCAGGAACTGCTTTGTTTTTAATATAAAAGAAACAACAATAACAAAAAGGAAACAAGCTGTTTAAGAAAATAGCTGTTTTAATTTATATCTTTAATTTGGAAATGTGCTAACCAAGAAAGAACTATAGATTTTGAAAATCGGTCTTCGACTTTTTAAAATTGTTGTTCCGCCACCCCATTGAAAAAGTCTCCACCCCACTCACTAATAATGAAAAGTTCCTAAGCCAAAGTCAAAGAAAAATAAACTGTATTTGGTCCTCGATTTATAAACCTGAGTTAATGTTAGCAGTAAATAAGCAAGCTTATCATGTTTTTGTTTTTTCAATTACCAGGTAGCATTTGGAAATACGTCCTTAATTTGTTTTCTTTGTAACTCATGCGTTGCCATGGCCACCGTCTGGTGATTATTGAACAACGGAAAACTTGATGCCATATATAACTCAAATCAAGCCAATCAAAGGAAACTGCATATGCCATGAATGACGTTCATTTAGAATACTACAATAGTTATCCAGTGACCATTTTGGATGCTGCTTGGCAACAAAACACACATCAGAAAGGGCACTATTCTGGATAACAGAATTGACGTAGGAACGCTAAAGGTTGCAATAAGGCTAAAGGTTACAAAACAAGTTTACAACCAACGTTAAAAGATACAATTTTGAGGCCCGCTAAAGTTTACACAATTAAAGTTAAAAGTTACAAAGTGTTGAAGCCCGCTAAAGTTTACAATATTCAACGGTAAATGCTACACATTTGAACAACAACCAAATGATTGTTTATTATTTTTGAAATTATTATATACTATTTATGTGTGCATCATGTCTCACTCAACGCTTTAAGTAGTTGTATACGTTTCTGTTTTATTTTTGTTTAATAATAACAATGATATATTTATTTATCGAAGATAACACTTACCATATTTAGGTTACCGAGTTAACATGATCAAGTGAAGGAATATTACCGGGTTATCATTCTTCTTCTACTAACAACAACAAAAACTGCACCAAGACCTTTTATTAGCAACTCGACAAAGCACATGTCTTTGGCTGACGATCCGTGGACATATTTTTCATACATTACTTTATGTACCAGCTATTTGTTGTTCTTATCACACTTGCACTGTCTTGATATCACTATCAAATGATCTGCCATCTTAATCAGTATTTATAGAGCTATTACTCTGCAATTTATTATCGAAAGAAATCTACCATGAACTGCCATATTTTGGTAGCTGCATTTTTACTCCCTGGAAGATTTGTACAGGTTGTATATGAGCTCTCTCCATGATAGTCCAATACCTGTGAAGGACAACGTAAAATAGGGAATACAAATTTTAATGTAGAAAAAAAGTAGAGTAGAAGCCTTTAAATCGCCTTAAAAGTCACTATATGAAAATGTGTATAAAAATGTTCTATACATAGTCAATTTTCGCAAGATTTCTAAGAGCGATAGACAATCTGTCACATCAACAATCGGAAAGTACAACTTGCATATGAAGCAAATTAAAGTAAAATCTCGCCAAAGGGTTGATGATGCCCGAGGTCATAAATTCAAAACAAAAGAGAAATATGCATATCAGGAAACATCATATTAAAAAAACACAGACTCCCCATGCAGACAAGAAAAAGAGATACTTGATTGGTCAGTGTCTACTTAATAAAAACAGACTGTGATTGGTAAAATAAAAAGTCTAATAAAAACAGACTATGATTGGTAAAAAAAAGTCTAATAAAAACAGACTGTGATTGGTAAAAAGAAATCTAGGGAATCCGAGACTATTGTTTACCAAGGTGAAGTCATGGGTTGGATAAAAATAATGACTGAAATAAACCAACTTGAGAATTCAAACATAAATATGTTTTCTTCAAAATGGAGCATTTAATACATATTTTTGTAGTTATTTTTAAAAAGTATGACTGAAAAATTAAAGTAAGCACACGTTGACATTTGGCGGGAAAAAATGCAAAACTGGGGTGGGGTGTCACTTCAAATACAGAAACGACTAACTTTTTATTGAATTTGCTATGACAAGAAGTTCTTCATTAAATGTCACTTGCATGTAAGTTTCAGGCAAAGGGGTGCCATAGTTGGCTACGAGATATAGGGAAATCAGGGTAGCCCTACAGGCTATAATGGAGGCCTATGGGAAAATCAATGGTTGTCTGTGACCAAAATACCGTAAACTATTCGATGCTGCAGGTGACTATTTAAATGACTCATCAAAGCAACATTTCTTTCCAACTGATTTCTGCTGATCCAGGTTTTCTGCTTTCTATCAATTTACCATTTCATCTCTTATTTGTAAATAGTTTTATCTATACAGTTTGGCATAATTTTCAAAAAATGAGCATTTCATTTGCATCGGTTTTCGCGCACAATATGGCCTATGTATGTGTCGACGTGTTGTAAAACAGTGCATATCGACTGAGTATCAAAGTCTTAGTTATGACGCACTTCCGTATTTTTCACACCCAGTGAAAATGATACCAAAAGGTATAAACACCTCAGAATTGGTACATCTTCGGATAAAATACATGTGTTGCAAGAGTTCATGTTAATTGGATTCTTAGTGCAAGCTCGTGAGTCGGAAGTCACGATAGTAGAACTCGTGCTGTAGTATACTAGAACTTCAGTCGTGATCTCGAATCCCGCATGTGACAGGAAAAAGTGTCCGTCTCTAAATACGGCATACGGCACTGGTTTGAAACCCATGATGATGAATGTAGCCTAACTTGCTAATTAAAAGGACTTTTGTTGCAATGGTGCAAACCTAGTAATTATTTCCATTTGATCAAAATTGTTTTCTGTCCGAACCTTATGTGCATGATTCTACTGCTGTGGTTATTAAACGATTGTCAGACTTTGTAATTAATAGCTCGGTTTCTTACATCCGTTCATCGCAAGCCATTGACATGTAATAGGAGCAGAATGACCATATAAAGACTTTCGGACCAATCATCACGGTTATTGTGTCCGAGTCCGAGCTTAGGTTCGAACTCGTGACCCCTGGATTGACAGTTTGTATGGTGTTTTATGTTATTTTCAACACATGTAAGGTTATATATGACGGTCGATTTTTTGTGGTGGAGGCAGACCACTCATTTTTCCTGAGTAGAACCAGTACTGTACACCTCCCACCGTCCGTACCTCACTTACAAGTCGAGCTCCCAGTGGGATTCTAACCCGCAGCGGTGAGAGGCGAAGGTTTACAAAGCAACGTCGTTAACCATTCGGCCACGGAAATGCGGTTTGTGACATATGAGGCTCCACAATGCACATATGGACATCAAAGAAAGGTAAGCATCCTGTAAAGTTTCGAAACAACCGGTCGAAAACGATGGCCGAAGAAAGACACACATGTTAACGTGGCGGGCGCCAGGACGACAAGACGACAGAACGACAAAAATAAAACGCCAAGACGACAAGTCGCCACGCGAAAAGACGACAACGGACCACATTTATTTGTCGTCTTGGCGCCTTTCAAATGTCGTCTTGGCGCGTGAAATCCGTCGTTTTGTCGTCTTGGCGTCTTGGCGGGCGCCAATACGACAGACAAGACGACAACAGGCTGTTTTATCATTCAGATATGCACCTTTTTGCCTAATAAAGGGGTGACCTATTAAATTTTGCTTTGATTATGCACTGACCAATAAAGCAAATCAATGCGGAATCCCTCCGCGTTTATTGTACGTAACGTTATCTGACGTCATGCACGTAACTTTGACTGACGTCATAAAACAAACAAAAAACAACAACATGGCGACGTCCTCGATAAGCGTACCATTCTTAGAAATAGGTAATAATAGTAATTCATACAGAAAATATGGATAATCTACATGATAAATAGAATATTATGTCAGTGCCTTTTACTATCAAGTTTATTAGGCTCGGCACGAAAACGAAGAATGTCTTGCCGAGCCTAATAAACTTGATAGTAAAAGGCACTGAGCCTCGCCATTTTTCGTTTTCGTGCCGAGCCTAATAAACTTGATAGTAAAAGGCACTGACATAATATTCTATATATTTTTACAGTATTTAACCGTAATACCTAACTTGCCTTACATATTTATTGGAAGGCTTTTTTGACGAACAGTTACGCAGTTATTTACCGTGTCATTTAACATTGTTTACTATTGATAATTATAAAAAGACAATGATTTCTTTGTGCGATGTAACTGAAGAAACACGAAAATGCACGTGCATTTCATAAATGCATGAAATGCACTTTTCATGCATGTGCATTTCATAACAACAATGTGGAATGCACTAAATCCAGATATTCATGTTGACTCGTTATATAAATTATATTTTGTCCGAAAATCCTCAAATTTGAACTTTTAAAAAAAAATGTGTGAGTTGTGTTTTCATTGACCGTGAGTATATAATCGAAAAATATACCTGAATGACGGACGCTGGACATTGGATACAGGATAAGTTGCATACGGGCATTGGGCGTGAGACACACGCATTATGGTGTCAAATCACGCTCACACGCATACATTCTACTATGTTCTCACGCATTCTAACAACTTGACCAAATCGTTTTTTGTCGGCGAGTTTTTAAAAATAAAATGTAGTTTTTTACCAAAACTCAATAAAAATTACTGCAGTTTAATCGCTTCCGCATATTGTGTGACTTAAATGAATTTAATTAAAAATTATGAGCGTATAGGCTAAAATTCATAAAATTCAACCAAAGACCGTCTAGGACTTTAAGGGGCTTTACTACGCTGACCCCACTGACAACCTTATTAAGGGCCAACCGCACCTTGGGCCCAATCTCACGCTTGACCTCCATTGCGCCTTGACAGCTATGAAGTTGACATAGCGTTGGTCAGTAGAGCAACACTATCTTTCACCAACATATCTTACACGATGTAGGCCTATATTAAAAGCCATAAAACAAGGAAGTCATTGACGTAACTCTGGAAACAATTTGGATGTATGGGTTGATTTTATACAAATAATTTTGACTACGTCTAAGTGCAAGGAAACCCGTTTTCTGTCAATAAACTTAAATATTTAGATTCTCTAAGATTTAGATTCTCTGATTGCTTTCCACGAGAGTCATGTGTGGGAAATACAAATGTTAATCGAAACAGAGTGGCTAATATCTTTTTTCAATTTCTCCGTATGCCATCTATAGTCATTGATTTCACACTGTTCGTGTGTTCACTTCCCACTATTCGTGATGGTATAGATGTGTAGCTCTTAACTTTGTTTACTTTTAGACAATACTTTTGTTTACTTTTAGACAATAATTTTGTTTACTTTTAGACAATAATTTTGTTTACTTTTAGACAATTACTTTGGCGAAAGGGGAGGAAAACAGTGTGCTGGGATCATTGAGGTAGGCATTGGATCTGTCACTTGATATTCTTTGTAATCATCTTCTTTATTAATCACCACTATCACAAAGTGAATTGGGGTCTATATAGGAATCACGCTGTCCGTAACGCACTGTCGCGTCACGTAACACATTTTTGTTAACGTCGACCGTAACACATTTTTATTACTAGCATTTCTGGAGCAGCTTTTAATGGGTTGCTCCCAAACTTCATATACTCATAACAACTGATGACCTTATGTCCCTCTACATGGTATTCATCACCTTCAGTGATAGTTCTAGTTTTCAGTTGATTTAATTGTTTGAATCCCTCTATAACTAATATATTTTTCACTAACGCATGATGTTAAGGAATTATGTCAGGAAAAAAAGGTATTTTGGCAACTACGGAAATGACAATAGGTTAAATGTGAGATTTTGAGCACACTAGAAACTGGTTTAAACCCTGCAGCTGCCTTTTTGCCACCGATCGTTCCAAAGTGGTACCCATATATTTAATAGATACTGAAAAGGGGATCCCTTGGAAGCAACAAACACAAACAAGAGAGACAAGTAGCAGATTCGGTTTTATTGAGTCTGTTCATGAGCGGTAATTTAAACTGCAGCACCTCTCACGCCTCCTAGCCCCGGTTTAAGCGATATTCTACTTAAAGAAACACAGAAAGGGCTTGGTGATCCCAAAGGACAGTGTGTAATAACACTACTTATTTGTAGTCGGGGCAACATGTTACAGCCGCCACACAGAACTAAACAAACGTTAGTGTGGATGTCAATAAATACTAAAAATGGGATCCATTTGAAGGAGCAAACACAAACAAGAGATACAACTTTTTGTGTTTGTGGTATCGCATTTTTAACTTTTATTTTTCCTTGTGATTGCTTTTTTGTTATGAATGCGTGTTTTTGGTCATCTGCATTCTGTGAATGCTGCGAATGCTACATTTCCTGTACGACGGTAATACCTACTTTTACATGTTACACGCCTACTGTGAATTTCAGGGTGCCGAGACGTCGAATATGAATCGAGATTTATTATTTTTTACTGTCTAGAAGTGTTCATACTTGTTATGGTTAAATAGAGTGATCTGATCTGGATCTGTTTGCAATCTTGCCGAAGCCATCCGCAAAGCTTCGCAAAGTCAAACAATAATTCACCTCCCACCCCAATGGAACCCCAATAGACATATGACGAGGCAAATATTTCTTCCTTATTTTTAATTTTCTACCAAATAGACGTAACATTTTTTATTATTTTCCTAGTAAGATGACAAAATAACTGATACACTGTACGTGACTTTCGTGCATTGGTTTATCAATGAGATCATATTTCCTTTCAATTACCTTATTTCGAAGGTACATTTTCTGACGGTTTATCTACTTCCTGGTCCGCTCTTGCTGTTTTAAAAGAGCCAATGTGATTGGCTGAACACAAATAGAAAGAAATCGTGACTTGCTTTTTAATCAGTTTTTTGATGACCAGGAAATAGATAAACCTCCAGAACTTGACAACTAGCAACGGTAATTGGATAGAAAAAAATATATATTTTTCATTTCATTAATAGAGACGTAAATATAGATATGAAAATCGAACAGGAAAAACAGCATTCAAGGACGACAGTCAACCACAAACACACACAGAAACAAGGAACAAATTTAAAGATGAATAAAAGGGTTGACAATAGGGCTACCGTCTTGGAAAGGTCAGTGGCAAAAAAGGCCGCTGGGGGTTTAAATCAGGTTCTAGGGTGCACCAAACCTCACACTTACCCCACTGTCAATCCAATAAAACGGGACAGTGTAAATAAAGAAATCCCCGCCATGACCTATATTCTCTAGCCAACAAGGCAGCATTAATAGTGAATAGTAAAACACAAAGATGCTCGTGTATATATATATAAATACAAAAAAAAGCGCCGAGAAAGCCACAAAAATGGTACTCATTGACTTGGCAGAAACGGGAGCAACTAGAGAATAAACCATTGAGGGCACAACAAGACAAGACTGCAGACCTGAGCAGACATGTGGATCGACCTTCAAATTAATACAAAAGGTTGTTTGTTATCGCATTGGTCAATTTGTGACTGCCATTAAGCAATTGTTTTGTTTAAAACGTTTTATATATTGACAGTATTCATACTTTGTTATATACAATTTGTTCACATAATAGTTAAGTAGAAGTATGCTACATATCGGGTATTGTTAATTTGATTTTTTATTATAAACTAATCTAAACTGAAAACATAACATTAAAACGTATTGTATTTATAATACAGATAGGGCACTATGTTTTGTAAAACGCTTTCACCACTGTCAGAGGACTCGTAAAAGAAAAAAGACAGAAAAGGTTCTACCTGCCTACACACTTGAAATACCATTGTCTCGTATCTCGCACCATTGTCATCCCGATTTAAGGGAAATGGTAAATAAAGAAATCCCTGCCAGACTATACACACAGATGATCATGTATATGTGAATATATAAACATGTGTTTAGAAAGCCACAAAACAAGTGCTCAATGATTTGGCAGAAAGGCAACAAAAGAAGAAACCGTTAAGGGCAAGACAAGACATGGCTGAAGACACACATTATACGTTTCCACCCATTCAAAATTTAGGTTAACATCAAATAGGATCTACAATATGTCGGGTCATCGCACAATCTAGAAAATTTGAAAGCTAGTGGCAAACTGTAAATGAGTACAAACAATAAACAATGATCTGGGTCATAACCTCGTTTGATCCACATTCTAACAATTACCTTTAAAGCTACTGAGTCTCTATATCAATCGATTTCTTCTTTGTAGGCGTACCCTTATTTGTAACTTCATGCGAGCAAACATAGCGCAAAAAATCATTTACAGTGTAGACATCGACCAGTGCATATCGTACCTATTCAAAGGTAACAGTAGTTTTTACAGAAAAAAAGTAGACTCTTTCGGGGCTCGAACACACAACCTTCTGATTTCAAGTCAGGTGCTCTATCCACTGAACTATAACGCTACTTGAGAAAATAGTATACTAACCACCATTTATTTTGAAGCAAATAACTTAACATATTTGAACGCACTTCAAGATGTAACGCTTTAGTTATACAAAGGCTATTCCACTCGACTACAAGCTCTCTAGAAAAACGTGCACGTTAAGAAACATATATAAAATAAGACGTTGTTCAGGGAACATCCCTGGGTAAATGGTGATAATTTACTCTGTCAGGATTGAAACTATCTCTGTCAAAACTGAAATATAGCTGTTGTCATAGATTTTGCGGATTATTTTTGCCACTTTTAATACACGGTGTCTTTAATTTAAAAAACACGTGTCAGTTCATTCTGTCGCCTCTTACTTATTCAGGACAACGTTACGCTGCAGGAACTGAATATTTCCAGAAACGCAATTGGAGACATTGGTGCCGACTTCATCAGTAAAGCTTTAGGTAATTCCTATTCTGCTATAATGCCAATCATCTTTGCATACCTGATTTTAACGTTATTTATTTGGAAGAAATATACCATGTTACATAGCTTACAAAACATTTAAATATGCATGAACACTTCTTGGGGGAACTACTTTTCTTCAGCGATATTCAAACTATTCATTTTTCTTAATTTAAATGCAGTTTCTAAATGCTTAAAATGTTGGAATTACAAAGATTAAATGTATTTTATTAAGTTTATACACGTTTATAACGGCAACATTACACTGCAAAACCTGTTGTTCAGACTACATAATAATGCATATATGCCGATTAAAAGTTTAGGTTTATTCATGGGTTTTTAAAATACCCGTGATTGAAATGAATAAACGAATAAGAGTTGGTAATTCTTAATTTGAAACTCCAATTGGGGGAGTTGTGTCTATAGAGTTTGGATTCTCAAAATATGCAAATTAAATATATACCTGATCGTCAGTAGGTTTAGTAATGGTGTACATATGTTGTAAGATTTGGCTGTTGTTGGCGGGATAGCTACTTTAAACAAATGTATTCCATGTGTGACTGAATCGGAAACGTTTACGCATGCATAACTCCATAAAAATAGCATGTACTCCTATAATATAACACACGCATGACATAGTAAGTCAATGTGAATATAACGTTCGAGTATGAGTTGCTATTTGGATCACAATAATCGTACATATCGTTAACGGGACACACTGCAATCTTGCTCTTTTAAAAACTCGCTGCTTCCAGTTAATTTTTCTACATAACTTGCATTTGTTCAATCATTAATATTAATTAAAAGAATATTATAAAGGACATTTTGTTTGCAGATTAATAACTGGTGTTTATCTTGCACTAATACAATAATCAAACATATGGTAGAATGTTAAGAAGAAAATACGAAAACTCAAAATTTTATTTTATTATATGCCAGTCGGTTTAAAGTCAAAATGATACTGGAGAAATAAATCGATCGTTTATTTTAATTCCTGATAAAATCTTCCATATTGCCATGTGTCCCTTTAACATTATTTTCAAGTATATGGCTGTCTAAGACGTTTCCACTAATGCGCATATCGTCAACATTAATTTCAAGTATATGGCTGTCTAAAATGTGTTGGTATTTACCCACGAAAAAGGGCCCTACCCAAAACTTTTATAGTAAGGCTTTAACATTATGTTTTGTTGTTGCTATCTTCAGTATATTTTTTCTTTAATTTCTTAAGGTGTTTACTGTCCTTGGCAAAAAACAAACAAACAAAAAAAAAACTCTAAAAATAACACCTACCTACCTACCTACCTACCTATGAAGTCCTGGGTCGGGAAACAGCAAACAAATATTTTTTTAATGATGGCCCCATACTACTCGCACACTTTTCCTTTTAGTGATATATTGTGCTTTTAGCGTTGGCGGTATGTTGCGTGACATTTATATTGAAAAGTCAAGAAAATATCAAGAGATTTGATTTACAGAGGAAGGCTCGGATATGAGAGCTTAATAAGTCGACTTGAACTATCAAATATAATATAAATGATGCATTTTTTTCAGGAAACAGTAATCTCTAAAAGGTACATGATGTATATAGTATTAATCTATTTTTGTTTACGGACGAAAGCTCGCATATCCGAGCGTGCTTAATAATCGACTTGGCATATCAGCTATAATATAAATCTTCCTTTTTTTTTTCTTTTTTTTTTTGCAGAAACCAATATTTCCCTGAAAGTACTTGATATTAGTTGGAACCACATTGGCACAAAGGGTGCCATACGGCTAGGGGAATGTCTAAAGGTAAGATATAATATGTGTTGTTTTAGTACACTTACGAGGGATGATGACAAAGAAAATATCATCTCAGTGGATTATTCCACAGAGAATATCTGCTTCAACATTTTCATAAAATGCGACCATATATAAATAAACACCATGTATTTTGATCGCACACATTGAACTTGTGTTTAAATTTACGATATAATAGCGGTGTGTTTACATTTACGATACAATAGCGGTGTGTTTACATTTACGATACAATAGATACATTAGCGGTGAGTTTACATTTACGATACAATAGCGGTGTGTTTACATTTACGATACAATAGCGGTGTTCTTGAGCAGCACAATTAACAAAAAAATAAGCTATATTAAAACGAATCATTATTTTATAGTGTACTTTCACCCCCATGGTGATATAAACATGTTGTCGACGTCGATCTGTTTTATTTGACTAACTGAAATGAATATCAGCATATCGTGACGTCTGCAACACTATTTTGTTTTTAGTTCTATACAACTAGCACTTTGGGTGCCAATCATACATAGTCAGTCAGTTCCTTCGTTCTTCGGGATCATGCGATTCCATGAATTGATTAAGACGTGTGAACGTATTTATGACAATGCAAAAGTAGATATAAAAGTCGAACAGGAAATGTAGCATTCAATGACCACAGTCAACCAAAAGGACGGATAGAAACAGACAACACTTACAAGGATGATAAACGACAAGGTATGTGACATCACACACATAAAATGGTTGGTAATATGACTGCCGGCTTGGAACGGTCAGTGGCAAAAAAGGCCGCTGGGGCCTAACACTCAAATATGCCACAGCCTGTCAATAATTAATAACTATTCTCAAAATGGTGGCTTCCATTTAGAACAATCTTCAAATGGTCATATCATCCGATGTTAATACTTGCTTCTAAGTTTGTCAGAACTTTCAATAATAAACAAGTTTTATTAAATGGGCTCTCGAAACTTGGAAAATGGTGAAGGAATTATCTATATACCATAACTAAAACAGGAGGTATGACATTGCAAAAGAACATAAATGGAAAAGATCATCTTGAAATGTGATGTCTTTTAACCATTTTGCCATATATGGAATATTGACAAATATCGTTTTAAGAAAATGAAATCTGCAAGTGTATTGAAAAAATATATAAATAAATACGTGGTCTGCTCATTTGATGATTTTTTATTTGCAGTGATTTCCTTTGTTTTATTGGTATGCCATGTATGATAAAATGGCTTGATATCGTCCTCAGTTCAAAATTACCGTTTTAAACGGTTCTGTTAAAATGGCTACATAGATACATGTATGTTTCCTTTGCCAGTTTGATTTATTTATACCTTTTTTATTTGTTACATATATTTTTGATAATTATTTTACACTGCTCTAAGATTTGTATAGCTGTTTGAAACTTACTTGAGAGTAGTGTTTTACAACCTCTCTAATCGTTCACACTTTTTTATTATTTTAATGATACGGATTATATTGGTAGAAAAACACTGAATTGGCAGTATTCCGGGCGAAGATGAATGGCTTTGCAGAAGAGGGCGGGAAGGCGATAATTAATGCGCTACGTCAGAATAACGCCATGAAGGAAGTGGATCTGTCAGCCAATAGAATAACGGACAAAGTCATCAGACTTCTTTCGTCGTCTCTAGATGAAATAAAAAGTTTGCAGATTTTGAAGGTAAATAAGTTATAACTTCATTAGCATATCTGTTTGAACGTTATTTCATTGAATGCAACTACCTCGTGATGTCGATAAAAAAGGTTTACAATACATGCCTGTTCTTTGCGCAACATCTTTCTTAAGTCTTATTTTAAATGGGGTTATCAATCCTCAAATGACGTTTTATCGAAATGTGGAATTTGAAAGGACTGTGTGTTGTTTTTTTTGAGTTTATGCAGGTGTAAACTTTTCCAAATCCCGCGTAAATGTAGTCCTGGACTTAATTCAGTTTGTGCGTGATCCGAATATGCTCTCTCATAACGACACAAAAAGCATACCTAGACTGATTTAAAAACGTCCACATCCTCTACCCTCGGATCATCACTTTTGCCAGGTCAATGTATATGAATGGTCCGGTTGAGTGAGTAAATACCGTGTCCATTTCACGATCAGAGGATATACCGTTTCCTGTTTTGGGGATATACCTATGCCAGGTGGAGATACCGTTACCCATAACAAAACACAAAAAATAAACACAAAAAAACAACAACAGTAAATTAATGTGTTCCTAGAGAACACCTCAAAAAGCAAGACAAAGACTTTTAGAGTTTGATGAATACCAAAGGTGCATTCTATGCCGAGGAAAATCCTCATCACGTGTAATGTTTTGATTAAACACGTTGCGGTCAAACAATCAAAGGCTCCAGATCTTAATTGTTCCAGCCAAAGAAGCAAATGCATATATTATATGGACAGGCTGTGCTTTTTTGCTTAAGGCACAACCATATCTTGGTTTGTACTGTCTTAAAATAAATGGTTTTGTTAAAAGCGGAACCTGTTTTTTGACAGCCATCTTGGATGGTGAAGTCTTACCGTCAGCCATCTTGGATGGGTGTACCGCGTCCAGGAAAGTACGTACCATTCTCAATATGAACAGTGAAACTTGCCGACACTGAGTTGAAATTAAAAAAGAAGAAGAAGGAAAAAAACAACAACAAAAAAACTACAACAAAAAAACATATGTAATCGCAGAAGTTACATTTATAAGTGCAAACTATAATCTTTCCTGATTTTTGACATTGTTTCCTACGTTAGCGTATGAAGAATGTACACCACACGTGTTTCCAACCGTTTTTTCTATATTATATTTCAGCTAGCTCGCAACTGTTTGACGCCAAAGCCTGCTGCAGATTTCCTATCTATGTTGATGACATCTACAGTGCCCATAGTTCATGTCAATTTCCAGGTGAGTTTGGGCTGTATGAGTGTGCAGTTGTGCTCGTGCATGTGATGTCCCAATCAAAGAGAAATGCGGAGTATTTTTCATTATTTTGTATTTGTTTGATAATTCAGTTATTCGCCTTCTTTATTTAAAACAATGCAGTTGTATTTTTAATGTACATAATGTTTAGGCAAGTTACTTCCCCTGGTAAAAGACAACGAACTTTCTTTAAAACAAAAGTACGTTACTTCCCTTGACCTTCTTTAAAACAACGGTAAGTTACTCACTTGATAAAAGACAACTTATTCTTCTTTAAAACAAAGGTACGCTACTTCCGTTGGTAAAAGACAACTTACCTTTCATTAAAACAAAAGAACGTTACTTCCCTTGACAAAGGACAACTTATCTTCTTGAAAACAACGGATAAGTTACTTCCCTTGATAATTCTCTTGATCGTAACAACCCATATATTATGTATTGCTACAAACGAGTGTTAGTGTAGTCTCGGTCAATAAATATGTTGGGGGATCTGATTCCGTGATAAGTACTGCATTTGCACGGGAGTAAATTAAAGGATAAAAACAAGTATTTATCGCAGGTGCGCTATTTTACCTATAATAACATTTTACAACCGGTAAAATATAATAAAACACGATATATCCGATACAAATAATTCGTATATACATACATATATAAGTTTAACGAGTGTTCACATCCGTCTCTTTTTTCCATTAAAAAATCGCTCTGCAAATGTTTAATATATAGACCGTGGACTATGTGTTTGTGTTTTCAGTATAATGTAATTTGGTACCTTGCTCGTAACTGTATTTCTGACATTGCATTCACTATGACAACGTATTTAAAGCTGAGATGAGCTTTGTGTTGATAACTTGAATAATATCCGGAAAGAAATAATATCCGGAAAGAAAAGTACACAAACTAATGATTTGCTGTTTATTTTTAATGAAAAACACATACATAAAAATGCACATTGTATCGGTGTATGCCTTTTAAAAATCTTATTAAACGCATTAATTAAAATGTAACACCGCCACTCGCCTTTTGTAGAGCCGCTTCGCATTAAACTCTCGATATTATAAGAATATGTTTAGAGCAAAGGAAATCGCTGCAAATGAATATAACATGAGCATGATTTTAACACAGTGTATATTACTTAAATACAGTTTTCAAGATGGTCGCCTATATTTATGTTTATTTGCACTTTTTCAATAGATCATATCTGATGTATTTATATTGTTATGGTATTTTGATAATTCTTTCACATTTTCCCAAGGAATTTAAAGCTTTTTTAAATAAAACTTGTTTGAAAATAGTGCAGCATCCCCTGCTATTACACGTTGTTTTATATAGTTTTATATGAAATGGTAAGAAGGTATTTTCTCTCTAGGGTATCGATGTAACTGATGACTTCAAAGGACTTTGTGGCGCGTTATACATTGTACACAACATCGAAGTTTTGCACATGGAGCCTCCATCAAAGAGGGAGGTCACAACAGATATTCTAACGCGACATCTCGCGAAACTCTGCGAATTCATGGAAGGTGAGACCATGTACAAAGTACTATCTGTATTGTTGTAACATCGATTGCGAACCGAAACGAAGATTTGCAGGTAATAAAAATGATCCTGTTATGACGCGGATGATCTTTATATTAATGTGTTTGAAGGGTGTTTTACGCCATTTTAGCACATGCTATGTCATATATGACGGTCGATTCTTTTTTGTGATAGAGGCAGACCACCCATTTTTCACGGTAGATCCAGTAATGTATACCTAAGTCGAGATAGCTCGCCACTGGGATTCGAACCAGTAGTACATGTGGAAGGCGAGAAGGTATATTAATGTTGAAGAAACCGGAGTACACGTTAAAGGTGTAGCACACCCATTGCAACACAGGAAGTGTCGGCCTGTGGTATCGCATAATGGCGTCAATAAATAATTCTCATTTCTTTTTTCACTAATTTAAAGTGCTATTTTTGGTTTATATCACATTGTGGATCTATTTGTTACATTTTTCAAGCATTGTCATGTTAAAATTGTGAGTTTTTAATTTATTTTGCGTATATGGAAATGAGTGTATGAATACAATATTATGGCATCTCAGTGTTTATGTTTTTAAAGGGAGCATTCATTCATGAGACAAGTTCTTTCTTAGAAGATACATGACCCCCATTTTTCTGTGGATTTTTTGGCAGCATATGTCAATTGCGATGAGAATGTAAGTTATTCGTTTTTAATTTGGGTCTAGATATGAATGACAACATGACAATGAGTAATCAGTCTAAAATGTTCAAGAATTAACGTGCAAATTGGACTGCCCTTTTTAGACTTACGAAGAAACTATTTCATATTCTACGGTGACGTGTTACTATAGAAAATGTAACACAGAAAAGGTGTGCCTAAACTTTGTTCGACTTCAATGTATTAATCAATAGAAACTAATAATTGAAACATAGCGTAATTGGAACTAAACAGCACCTGCGATTCACGCCTTAAATTCAAGCTGTAACAGTGTTGTGCTATTTAAAGAGTGAATTGTCAACAAGGGCAAAATATAATGTCAGAGTGTTTATGGAATATCCATCATACGTCACACCTTGTCACCTATGCACCTACTCGTTACCGAATAGAACTATCAGCGTCAAAACACATTAAGTGCAGTGCGTTCAGGGTTCTCCAGTCGGTTAACAAAAACACTCCGATTACCATCGTTAGCCGTTGGTTCGCCGAGATGTAGAAAGTTGTTATTTGTTTGTTTGTATAGTGTTTTACGTCATTTTCAACACATGTAAAATTGCCAATGGGAGATATACGAATCATGTTACTGTTAAATATGTACTGTATCAACATACGTATGTTGTAAACATTTTAAAATAAAAGCATTGCTGCTATTTTGTTTCTATAGTCGAAAAGATGTGTATACTTTCCGTTGATTTTCTTTTCTTTTTCTTTTCTCCGAATAAACTTACTTTTCAAGTAGGCATAAACTACTACGATCGACTGCGCATGCATCCAATGTGTCTATACTGGCTATCCAACGTTATGTTTCAAGGAGGCGCAAGCGCTGCACGCACTGTACGCACGCTCTGTGCACACATCAAATGTGTCTCAATAGAAAATCACTATTCCGCTGTCTGAAATACACTGGCGGTAGTTGTCTCTCTTGCACGTTTTATCATTATTATTTTCTTAAAGCATGTTATTGCTGATACTATAGTCTATAGCGACGGGAAAATAATGTAAATAGGAGTATTGATTCGCATTTTTTCGGCATTTATGCGGTTGTAAACGCCGGTAGTCAGGGGCGGATCTTGGGGGTGGGGTAAAGGGCGACGGACACACCTGGTGCACGCACACCACCCACCCCACACTTAAATCTGACAAGTTATGGTGAAAATTCATACCTAAAAAGCTTTTTCCTTCATTTTCCCCCCCTTATTTTTGGTTGTTATCAGTTTTTTTAAGTTGCGCACCCCCGCCGCCGCCACCCTTTCCTCCCCGCTACAAGTAGGGACCCCTCTAACATCAGATCATGTACCCTCCCCTGGTCGTGAATGGCAAATTTACCAAAAAGCGCTTATGCGCTTCGTGGAATTTACCATTTCCTACCGGCGTTTAAAACCGCATATGCGAATCAATTCTTATTCCAGAGGAGGAAATAGAGGTAGAAGATTTATATCCTGATTATGAAGACGATGAAGATACAGAAGAAGGACAAATTATGATCTCGTTACAAGAAGCCATTTGTGCTTTAGAGGTAATGAGAAACGTCAAGAAACAAACATTGATTTTCAACGTTGGACTTCCGCTGTTTGAGCAGTTCTTGTATATAATTGTTTAAAACATGTTCTGCCATTTGTTTTAAAATGAGGATTTATTGTTGTTTACAATGTTGGCTCATTGAATAGATAGGGAAAATATTCATTTTACAAGAGCTGTCACCAGATAAAAAAATAAATGTGAAGCCAATGATATGCATTTCTGTCAATAAACATACCTAGCCAATATAATGATAAACATCCAGCTTGGGGTTGATAGTGTTTTTTTGCTATTCTCCCACATATAATCATGTGTCAGAACAGAACATAGAACATATTCTTTATTCACTTAAACTTTGCAGTTTTTCGTGATAGAAAAGCACATGTTTATGTTGAAACCTGCATGACCTTTGAGCCAAGGGTACATTTCACAAGAAAGTGGTCCAGAGGAACTGCACTTTACCATTTTTCTTTAGATTTTTCTTCTTCTTCATTTTCACGCCAAAAGCAATGCCATCCAGCCATGAATTTTCTTTTAGTCCTATGTTCAATGTTAGGGCTATATTTTTTTAAGCACAACTTTCGATAGTCTAGATCATCTGCGACGCTTGCTTGCTTGTTTTCAAGACAAACGTCTAGAACAGTTCTCCTAAATAATTTAAGTTTTACTTTTACCGAGATTCTCGTTTCTGATTGGCTGAGACAGAAACACCTACTATCCAAGATATACAGAAAAGCAGAAAGACAATAAATCTATAAATAAACAAATCGGGAAAAGCCATCATTATATCGACGAACTAATTTAAAATGTGTTTCTGCACAAAAGGTCAAGAGTATTTACAATCAAGCGTCGAAGATGGTCAAGACTATACATACGTTCGAGGGCTACGACCCCGGAAGTAAAACATTACCAGTTCGACACCTGGTGGAGGGTGGAGGGGGTGGGGGTGGGTTGGGGGAGGGGGGGGGTGGTGGTGTAATTTACAGGTCACTGCTATATTACCTTGTGTGCGGTGACGTTTCGTTCCAATTTTTACTGTATATCTTTATTGTTATATTGTTTTAGCACTCTGAGAAAGTGACACGCTCGGAGAAATTGCAGAGGTTAAAGGCGAAGTTTCGGAACGTGAAAAAGCGCAGATTTCTTGTGAGGTAATATTATCTACAGTAATAAACAGTAATTTCATGCTCATACAGTTTAAAGAAACATTTATTTTAATGTAATGCCAATACCATATCAGAATATTTGCTAAAGTAGCTATCCCGCCAACAACAGCTACATTTTACAAAATATGTACACCGTTTCTTAACCTATCGACGACGAGGTATGTATATATAACTTGCATATTTTGAGAATCCACACTCTATAGACACAATATAAGCGGCTTTAACCAGTCAGACCAAACCTCACAAATGAAGCGTCAAATAAAGAGTTACCAACTCATAATTCATTTCACGCATATTCAATCATTGGCATCTTAATAACTTTTCAATAAACCTATACTTTCAATCGGCACATAGACATTATTATATGACCGGAACACCGGGATATAGGTCTGATTAACTTTCTTTGTAGTGTAATTTTGTCGTTATTTGACGGGTTAGTTGTTTCTTTAAAAATAGCTGTTCAATAGTAGCATGGTGTTCTATGGTATCACGGTACTTAAATGGTTTGACAAAAAATTAAACTGTACACACTATTTAAAGAAAAAGGAAAGTCAAATGCTTTCTATGACCCTTCTACTAAATTGTTATGATATAAAATGTTATAAATTTTACGTAAAAATGTCAGAATTGGATTTGAAAAGAAGGGTACCCTCATTGAGCTTATTATTTTAAAAGTTCTATGGTATCACGGTATGCACATATTGTGTATCCTGTATTTGTAAGTAACTGGTATAAGATTCAATGAGTGACCATTTCTAGAAACAATAATGTAAAACAGACCCATCAGACTAAAAAATAATACATTTTATAACCTTCAAGGTAATGGAAACTGCGTTCATGAAGACTAGGGGTGATGAATTTTAAAGATCTTAAGGAAATTGTCAAAACATGTTTGCATTATTTTGAAATATCCTTTTATTTATGATAAATATACTTATATTTTTCAATTATTTTATTATATGTACCTAAGTCATCACATCTATAAGATAAGCATCACATTTTAGCAGAGATGCATACTGTTTTATAGATTGGACACTACCGTGATACCATTGAACCCTTGATATCATAGGAAGCTAGTATTCTTCACAAAATAAAATTACTCCCAACATAATCACGAGTATATTCGCCGGCTTTCCAGCCGGTGAATAATAATATCATACAATATATACCATGTTATTATACAGTATGAACCAGACGTCTAGATGCTAGAAAAGAAATGTAAATTTAAGCTTGTGTATATAATATAATTATAGGTCCATGCCTGTTGCTCTGTTATTTGAATATATATCTACAATAAATCCTCCATAAAGGGAAATAGTAGTAAAACTTTAAATTGGTACTCTTTTGTTCAATATTTCGGCCCCTTGGACTTGTTCAAAAGAAAAAGGGTTTACGAAATAAATGACCATTAAAGGACTCCATTGGAAATAAGACATACTGGCTTTGTAGAACATGGACAAACGTACATTTTCTATTTCGGTAAAATTCAAATGTTTTTATGACATGTTATCTGATAGGCCAGTGTTGTTAATAAGGTAAAGTTTTGAATGCAAATGCTTATAACTTTCACAACTGTGATATATGGGAGATTGTGATATATCAAATATTCTCTATGTTATATTATATTGACTGTGATATGGAAGTTCCTAAAAACATATGCTTGAAACTGTAATTAATTTAATAAGGTGGTTATGTAGCTTTAACCTAATACATTGAATTGAATTAAAATTTAAAATTTTACGAATGTCGGCATTTTTTTTCAGGAATGTTTACGTTTCAAAATATCTCGCGCTGCCTCGTTCCGTGTTTGGAAACTTAAACCCGCCCACAACTGACACAAAAAACACACACACACACACAAAGTGTCAGGTGTGTGAGTAGGGCGGGGTTAAGTTCCCATATATAGAACGAGACGTCACAAGAGAACGAGATTATTTCGAAAGTAAACAATAAAAAATTCTGAAATTAAGTGGCTTAAGAAAACCGAATAAATCGACATGTCGTTCTTCTCTTTGGTGAGTTGTGTGCATGCAGGTGTGGTATTTAAGGTTTGTTCTTTTGAAATGCGGCAGTTGTATATGCATGTATTGCATGATGTCGTCAGAAACCTCGCCGGAAAAGTGCGTATAGGGGTCGGTGAAAATTCTAACACAAGGAATCATGGCTTTATGGTAGGTACATACTAACATAAGAGCCATGATTCTATGTCTGGTATGCATGCTGAGTCAGTTCTGTTCTGACGCGACATCTATACAGAAACTGCACTAATATGATAGAATGGATGGTTTGTCTCAAAATAAGATATCGTAGCAATCGGAAAAAAACACTGTGACGTGTTACGGTTCATTTTCAGAAATCAATATGTATTCGACTATATGACGCGAGTAATTTAGATTTAAATGTGCCGACACATCGTAGTTTCTTTAATGTTTGTTCTCTACGTGTAATACCAAGCTAGAATAAACAAAGTAGAAGTTACATGTGTACTAATTTGTCATATTTAAACACGGTATTGTACATATTTCAGTGAATTTGCCACAGTGTACGATCAAGTGATTTGCGGCAAGGACCCACTGCGAGAGCAGCCGTTGCGAACACATCTAAGGCGATCTATCAAGGAAGAGAATGAACTGAAGGAGAGAAGAGCAAGAATGAAAAAGAAACGCTCTGTTTTCAAATAGGCGGGTACTTGACTAGAATATAAGTAACGATAGGCGTCTTTACGATACAAGCGAAGACGTTCTGTTTTACGAGGCTAATTATTAAAGTTGGGACGATATAAACTCTATAATGAGGGCCTCCCAGGGGGTCCATGTTCCCTTGTTCTCCAAAAATAGTTTGCTTTGTTCCACAAACTATTTTACAATGTTCCCTTGTTCCCCAAAAATATTACCAATGACAGACAATGTTCCCTTGCTCCCAAAAATAAATGACCATGTTCCCTTGTTCCCCCAAACCCCTGGGAGGCCTTCTATAATAGGCGAGTTCATGATTAAATTAGTGGCATTCTGTTTTCGCAAACGAAGCTAAAGCAAGAATGTTACCAGTTCATGATTCAAGCATTGGCGATCTATTTTGGAATTGGATGTACAGATACTTTGCTAAAGCAGCTACACAATGTGATGATGGGCGCTCTATTTTCTCCCACGCGTGAGACGGTATGAAATAATAATAAATAATAATACAATAAGAGAAAAACAGCGACTCTCTAAAGGAAAATCAAGACGCTTTAGCCTTCCTGTGGCTATCAATCATAAACAGTACAACTGATGATCTATATATATATAGACATCTGTGTGTTCTGGTATACGAACTAATTAGTGCGTAACTTGACAGAGGCGCGCGTGTAAACATAGGAGTGTTGGCCAGCATGACTGTTTTGTACTTTTGTGTGTTTGTTTGAATAGTGTTTTACGTCATTCATAAAAATCAACACTTTCTCTCTTGACAGGTCGATCTTCCGTCGAACTCCCAGTGGGAGTCGAAGCCTCAGCGTTGAAAAGCGAGAATGTACGTTTTAAACGCAGCGTCTGTATTATTCCGACCGCTTATGAAGAGAAACTAGACTTTCTTTTTACAATCGGGTCCACAACATGGACCAGCATGTTTCACAGGCGCATATAGTCAATGTATGCCAGACGGTATTTCGAAAACATGCATACCATGTATATGATCTGCGTCGGGGAGAAAATGGTTTGTGCGTTTCTTGTGCATTCCAGTATAGTAATCGATTTTATTTTTGAAATATTTGTTGGCAAGTTTGTTGACATAGGTAATAGCTATCGTGATGAATACTTACTGAGTGTCAAGCTGAAATTATTTAGTCGATTTCCGTAACTGATAAATAAACGGAAATTAACGAGGAGGTTCCGATTGTGGTCGGCATAATGGAGCTTGGTATGTATCGAAACCAAACCGGATAAATACATTAGCTGCTGAAACACGCTTTTTTATGTGGCCAATTTCGACCGTACCCTAACTTTGTGTTATCTGTAATCTGCATTGAAATAAGCCATGTGTTATGTATGCATTTGTGTATGTAAAATGTGAAAAAGACGTAACCCATGTAATGGGACACACGGCCATCTTGAAGTGTTAATTAGCTTCTCGATTTATTAATCCAGTATCATTTTGACTTTACACCTGCTTGCATATAATTAAATACAAATTTGAGTAAGCTTTGCTTCATTATTCTACCACAGGTTTAAATAAATTATTGGTGAAATATTATCAACAGATATGCAAAACCATTTTGCTTCATATTGCTCTTATATTTAAAAAATATATATTCTTTAATATTAATGATGCAATTTATATAGAAAACTAGCGAGACGGCTCGAGTTTTAAAGAAAGTCAAGATTGCCGTGTTTCATTTAAATTCAAATAAGTTGCAAAGTAGGTCAAGTGTTGGGCTAAAGCTGCGCCGGTGGGGCATATGGGCACTGGTACTGCCACGGAAACCGCATAGGTTTAGTCTTCAGTAAAAAGCAAATTTTTAGAGTAATTCTTTTATTTTGACTCTGTCCATTTATTGTCTATATAGACATGTTTCTCATATTAATTACATTATAACTTTTAAATCTTTATGTCTTTTAAATTATTTCATTATTTTTCTATCTATTACTAACTTCTCTGTCAGGTAGTTGTCTAAGCGCTCAATAAGGCATTCTCCGTTGCGTTATTGTTAAGCTTGACAGAACAACGTAACGATGTAGATGTTTATAAATAAGTAAAAACAATGGAAACTGAGGGGTGAAAAACGCATTACATCAAGAAACAATTGCAATGGCGTGTGTTTGTTCAGTGAACTAATCTCTTATTACTTCACTGGTTTGTAATAAGTAAGTAAGTAAGTAAGTAAGTAAATATTTTATTAAAGTGACATGTGTACATGTAACATAATATACAATAATAGAAATTTAAACACAACACCCGGCCCAATGGACCTATAAGTCACCTATACAATACAAGTAATATAATTTTCATTATATTTGCCAATAAATTGTTATTGTTTTCTGTCTTGAATATTATTCCATCGAAGCAATTTGTAAAATAGAAGAATTACCTTTCATTGGTCTAAGATATATGTTTGTATACTGAGCAAAATAAAAAGTACCCCTTTTTTATAGACAGCAAAACAGGAAATAATTAATGATGTATACTGAATAATAAGATAGACCAATAGACCAAATAAATTTTTTTTTTGTAAAGTTCAGTACACAGGGGAGTTATCTCCCTTTTTCTTAAACCATGCATTTTTGGTAAAAATACATTAAATCTACGAAAATTATCTAAATTTGTCCAAGACAATATTCTCTATACGTTGCTTCCGAAAAAAATCACACAAAAACACAAGACCGATTGTGTAGGTAGCAGCTTTGGATTATCAAAAATTATCAAAATATCGTATTTCACAGTCGAGACTCACACACGGCATTTAATTCGTAGTGGTTATTGTTTTACGCATATCTTTATTCCTTCTATTCTAAGAATAAATCGTATAACCTTACATGTGCTGAAAATGACGTAAAACGTACAAACTAAGAATAAACACGGACGCTTACAGCATCATATTCATTTGACAAGAGCACAATGGCTTTTTAAAGGGATCGATCGACACACGGCAATCTTGAAGTGTACTAAATGAGTGTCTCGATTTATATATCCAGTATCATTTTTACTTTTAACCAGCTGGTTAGATTTAAATAAATCAAATTTTAACATTTCTCTATTTCGTCTTATTATTCTTTAAGTTTTAATATATTATTGGTGCAATAATATAAAAAATAACAAAATTGCTTAATACTATTCTTGTAATTAATATTAATAACTGAACAAATGCAAGTTATGCAGGAAAACCAGCGGGACGCTGTGAGTTTTAAAAACAAAAATATTGCCTTGTGTCCCTTTAACAGGCTGCAGCTAAATAGAGTTTGTAAAATGGGCATCATGTAGGACTAAACACAGCTTATGAAATCACATAAAACATTGATTTAATCAAAAGCGCAATGCCGTTTCAGACTCTAAGGAAAAATAAATAACCACATGAGTCTGACCATGCGGTGGAGTGTACATCAGTCAGTTTTTGATTAATAACTCTCGATTGCCAACACATCTTACATACAAATATACCTAAAAAAGTATGAGAGGAAAATTTGGATATCGTCGAACACGATAAATACACCAAATAACCACATTCATATACATGTACATACCATCTTCGGGATGGCTCAAATTTCTGTACTATTGGCATTTTATACTGAGTTCGGCTCAATCCGGAGCTAGAGAGCATGAACGGTAGTGAAAAGTGCTTATTACCGTTCACGCCCTCTAGCTAGTAACACAGATGGTACAGGACCAGCAGTGGGAATCCATACAATACCCAAGGTACACCAAATGACTAGCCATGCTGTTTAGGATCCAATATGGACTAATGGAGTTAGAAATAAACCTGGTAACTCCAAATGTCAAGCGTGTCCGAGGCTCCCGGCGACTCTACTAGCCTATACCCTGAAGGATGTATACAAGTACTATTTTTCGCATGGACGATTAGAGATTGTAATATGCTTCCACCCCAAACCACGACACCGACACTCTGGGCCATTCAGTGCCAGGCTTATCACTATGCCTGCTCCTCTCCTATTCTTCATCAACTGTCGTTTTAATTGTATCGTAGTGACAGGGAAGGTTATCTGTTTTGTATTGGGCTAGCGCACTTTTAAACCACAGGGCAAACCACATTTTAAGAATACAACCACTGTATTGGAAGAAGAAGAAGAAGAAGAAGAAGAAGAAGAAGAAGAAGAAGAAGAAGAAGAAGGTTACATGTATGCGTTCTTGAACATTCATTTCCAGCTCCTAGTTCACCTAACTCGTAAACAACTCTGCTATTGTTTTTATATAATTATAGGGTGTATAATTGTTCATCTAGAGTGTATAATTGTTCATCTAGAGACAGTAATGATCGCCTAATCATCACAATTCTCTTGAAAACATGTACAGTTAAGGGGTAACATTATATTAGTAATGTATAGTAATATATAAGATATGTCAAGGAAGTGGAAACATAATGTGCATTACCTTAACGCCTATAGTTAGAGTCAACTTTGGTCAAAGGTCAGGCCGCGATATTTCAACAAATTAACAACTGATATATGTATCAAGGCGTTAAACTATTTGTTTTACTAACACTTGTTTAAAGTTACAGACGGTATACTGACTTAAACTGTTACAAATTTCCGAAAGTCTCGAAAGAGGCAAAAAAAAATTCTGTAAATTATAATTCTACCTGTGTACGAAGTACACTGCTCGATGTGATGCCCTGAGTGCGTAAAAGCGTTTATATATCCTCGCTGTATTGCACTGGGCCTTTTAGGGAGCAGACATCGGTTTAAAGAATCATCCGAAGGACTGGTAAGGTAGTAAGTAAATGATGCTCCGCGATAAATTTTATCGCATAAACATGAGCTGGTGAACATGAAGTCACAAATAAAGACGCGTATACAAAGAAGAAAGCGATTTAAATACAGGGAATGTAGCTTTAAGCAGTAGTCGAACATGTTGAACTGAGCATTCGAAAATATAAAAAGCGAAATGTTTTATTAAAATCAATGTTCCAGTTAGAAAGACACACATAATACGTCCTGTTTTCATTTTAACTAAAGGAATAAACGACATGTAATACTGTTGTACTTGACTGACTGCATGTTCATTTTAAAATCAATAAAACATACCATTTATACTATCTGTGCACCGTGGTCTATTGCCATTGCCTTTCATGTTTATAACTTTTTATATTGATTTAACGTAACAAATCAAACAAAACAACGATTAGCATTCATAGTGCAGGAAACGCAGCGTTAAATTACAAATAAATTGAAAACGTAAACAAAAATATTGACCAATTATACAGGATATGTATTTGCGGCCGAGTGAAATCTACTATTCCCAAAACTCCATCAGGAATCGTTTTCCTTCATATCAAAATAAGTTAGTAGGTGAAATACTGGACGATATATGCGAAGGGAGGTAAGCTGGGCTCTTTACCTTACTATACCCGTATAGCGAACATAGGACTTAAAAATTTACTGATACATATCAGTTTAGCACATAAATAACATATAAATCTCGTTGACCAGATTCTAGAATATGTGTAGACTGAAGCGGTCATGGGCAATATAACTTACATAATTATCAGTTATATTAAGGGAATGTCTCAAAAGAAATGTGCGAAAACAATAGCAACATGTGGTAATCTACATGTTTTACAGAAATTATAATTTCGCTCTTATTTCAATGTAAAGGGAGGTAATTTCACAAATGGTAAACTTTGGTTCCTATATCTTTATAATGGCAAGGAACTTGTCGATTATTTTAGCGGTTTTTATAACTTGAGATCCATAACAGTTATTTCGTAATGTTTAATCTCGCTCTAAATACCTTATTTGTATTTTTAAATGTGAAATAGTATGTTTTAACTAAATGGGAGATAACTCTGATAACTCTCACATTGGAAAAAATAAAGTTTGTGAAAAAGAAGATCAACCTAAGTCATGCCGATGATTTAAAATACTTCACAATATAAAATAACATTACATTTAAGCTAGATGTGCATAAGGGCTTGCTAAACTTTATTTTTTCAGTATATATATAATACGGTGACGAATAGTATATATCGTGCATGACCTCTTTTCGATCTTTCTCAGTAAAACCCTACATCGTTGTCGTCGTAGTTATACTTATTTCTAGTTATAGTAACAATCAAGGTCAGTGTACATTTGTTATGATGAGATAATCGAACACCTTAAAATGAAACATATGTTACTATCGCTAACCAAACAAGTTAACAGTTGAGGAATTGAATTGAATTGAATGTTGATTAACGGTTAATTAAAGCCGCCCCAGAGAAAGGGGAAGGATACATAGGAATCCGGGAACCTGCCCTACTCTTATTATCGAATAGATTCCTATGGTTCTTTAACGTGCTCGGAAGATAGACCGATACATGGGACCGCCCGGTTTACGTCCCCATCCGACGGACAATAGATATCTAACATAAATTAGACATACATGCATATCTTACCCAATTTACCCGAAATTGGGTAAGATATGCATGTATGTCTTAAAGATATGCATGCATATGTAATCCAAAGACCTGGATTAGGGTTAGATATGCATGTATACCTAACGCATAGGATAGATATGCATGTATATATTCTATCCAAAATATAAAGAATGATAGAAAGACAATAAATTAATAAATTAACACAAATGAAAACTTCCTCATTATATCCACGAACTAAATAACATTGTCAAAACATTTTTTTTTCTGCACAAAGGCAGGGTTCTTGTATATAAATAAAAACCCTGAGAAGGGTCAAGACGTTTGTATTTTCAATCAAGCGTCGAAGATAATCAAGACTAGTATTTACAATCAAGCGTCGAAGATAATCAAGACTAGAATTTACAATCAAGCGTCGAAGATAATCAAGACTAGTATTTACAATCAAGCGTCGAAGATAATCAAGACTAGTATTTACAATCAAGCGTCGAAGTTAATCAAGACTAGTATTTACAATCAAGCGCCGAAGATAATCAAGACTAGTATTTTAAGGACATTTCCTACAGTTTCTTCAAAAAAAACACTTTTTTTTTAAAGAGTTGGTATATAGCTAGAACGTTCTATCTTAAGCATAATTCAGCTTTTAAAAATAATAGGCCAGCTTGGTTTCAGAGATATCTTAAGATAAATATATGACCCATATTCCATTTTGTTGGCAAATTTCCCGTAATTTCAGTACACCTAAGTTAGACAAAAAAACAAGAAATTTAGTAACACAGATCAAATCGAATTACATAAATTTTATTCTAGCTAACTAATTATATATATAGAATCTTAAATGAGTACTCATTCATTATTGAATTTATTAACGAGTTGGAAGAACGATATAATGCGAGGCGAGGCTCTTGCCGAGCATTATATAATTTTTGCTAACGAGTTTAATAAATTCAATAATGAATGAGAACGAATGTTATTTATCACATAACTCACATATCGACTTTTATTGCATTTTGTCTGTCGCTTTAACTCGCGAAATAAACCATAGGAATTGGATCATAGTCATTTTCCGATTTGTTTACAGCGCTTACTCGACTTATTTGCAAACTTATATAACTAGTGGTATATCTGTATATCGAAAATATAGAATGGTGTTATTCCACTCCCAAACCGCAAGTTATGTGATAACTGATCCTATTCTATGTATATATACAGAAACAAATGCATATATTTGCGGAAATAAAGGGGAATATTACCTTTATTGCCTTGCATATACTCAGAAATAAATGGCAGATTTTGGTGACAAAAGAGACGTTTCGAGGGAAAAAAGTATTTCCTATGAACAACTTGTTTTAAAAAACTTCTGTATTATTAGCACATATTGTGTTCCTCAAGATAATGAAATACAAAATATATGTCTCCATACGTATTGCTTGAGAAAAACAGTCCAAAACAACAAATATCCAGCTGCGTGAAGTTGGCTCAACATCCGACAATCGACATTCGACATACGACATTCGACATTCAAAAACATGCTTTAATGTGATTTTCGACAATATTCGACATATGACATTCGAAGTATGTATGTTGCGTGAAATGACATTCACTTTGAAGGATGTCGTATGTCGTATGTCATAGTCATATGTCGAATGTTGTATGTCGAATGTCATATGTTGAATGTCATATGTCGAACGTTGCATGTCGCATGAAACGAAATTAACTTCCAAGTATGTCTTTGAATGTCGTATGTCGAATGTCGTATTTCGAATGTTGTATGTTGCGTGAAATGACATTCACTTTGAAAGATGTCGTATGTCGAATGTCGTATGTCGAATGTCATATGTCGAATGTCGTATGGTGAATGTTGCATGTCGCATGAAACGACATTCACTTTGAAGTATGTTTTTGACTGTCGTATGTCGAATGTCATGTGTCGAATGTTGTATATCGAATGTCGTATGTCGCGTAAAATAACATTCACTTTAAAGGATGTTTTTGAATGTCGTATGTCGAATGTTGTATGTCGAATGTTGTATGTCATATGTCACGTGAAATGATATTCACTTTGAAAGATGCTTTTGAATGTCATATGTCGAATGTCATTTGTCGGTTGTCGAATGTCGAATGTCATATGTTGTATGTCAAATGTCGTATGTGGCGTGAAATGATATTCACTTTGAAGGATGCTTTTGAATTCATACGTTCAATGTCATATGTTGAATGTCGAATGTCATATGTTGTATGTCAAATGTCGTATGTCAAATGTTGTATGTCACGTGAAATGACATTCACTTTGAAGGATGCTTTTGAATGTCATATGTCGAATGTTGCATGTAGAATGTCTTATGTCGAATGCCACATGTCGAATGTTGTATGTCGCATGAAACGACATTCACTTTGAAGAATGTTTTTGAATGTCATATGTCAAATGTCATATGTGGAATGTCATATGTGGAATGTCGTATGTCGTATGTCACGTGAAACGTCATTCATTTTGGAGGATGCTTTTGAATGTTGTTTGTCAAATGTCGTATGTCAAATGTCGTATGTCGATTGTCGTATTTCATATGTTGAATGTGGAATGTCATATGTCAAATGTTGTATGTCGAATGTTGTATGTCGTTTGAAACGACATTCACTTTCAAATTGAAGTATGTTTTGATATTTTTGAATGTCATATGTCGAATGTTGTATGTCAAATGTCGTATGTCGCGTAAAACGACATTCACTTTGAAGGATGCTTTTGAATGTCGTATGTCGAATGTCGTATGTTGAATGTCGTGTTTCATATGTAGAATGTCGTATGTCAAATGTTGTATGTCGATTGTTGTATGTCGTGTGAAATGACATTTACATTGAAGGATGTTTTTGAATGTCGTATGTCGAATGTCATATGTCGAATATCGTATGTCAAATGTCAAATATCGCGTAAAACGACATTCACTTTGAAAGATGTATTTTTGAATGTCGTATATCGAATGTCGAATGTTGTATGTCGCGTGAAACGACATTCACTTTGAAAGATGTTTTTGAATGTCGTATGTCGAATGTCGAAAGTTGTATGTCGTGTGAAACGACATTCACTTTGAAGTATGTTTTTGAATGTCGAATGTTGTATGTCGTATGTCGAATGTCGATTGTCGTATGTTGAGCCAACTTCATCCTCTATTTATCCGATTAAAAGCCTTAGCCATATCCACAAAACATGTAAAAATATGCACATTTTCGGATTTTCTGTTTCTAGTAATGGATGTCAGGGAAAACATATGATCTTCGCAGGATCTGTTCTGTCTGAAACCGTTTTGTTCGTCGACTAATAATTCATATGTTTCTAGATATTTTACTAACCGAATATTTAAAACGTTACATTTCTTTTTATTTATCCCATTGTCCTTAATCATTTCACACACTGCACGGATTTTTTTTTTTCATGATTGCTGTATACTGTGTTTGATTTTTTAGATTGCTTTATTAATTTAACAACCTAATGTCGCCATGTTATATATTGAAATTCATCATTTAGAGATGTATACCCTTAATAGCCTAAATAATATTTTGGTTATTGCCTACACTTGCCTACACTTGACTCTATGGGTTTTCAAGGGCAGATGTTTATCTACAGTATTCAAAAACATAGATGACACAATATCTACGGTTTCATTTGTGTCTCCAAACACCATGATAGCAAATCATTTATAAAATCTTGTTCAATAAAATGTGCATATGACCTGTATGCTATTTAGTGATGCGAAACTGTTGATAATGTACATCTTGTTTTACATATAAACAATACAGGAAGTGGTCACTTAATCCTATTTGGAACTCATAGTTTCCTTCACATTGCAGTATACATGTATGTGGTCTATTAGTGTTAACGAATGTGCTGTTCATCAAGTAACAGTATTAATTTGTTGATAAATGCCAAATGGTTCCATAAATAAAACAATCTAACAGCAACAAAATATGCAGAGTTGCTGCAAACTGTTTTTTTAAACACTTCATTTGTCGCTGGAGCCATTGTTTTTCTGCCACCACTCAAGAAGCACCTGAATCCACCTGAAACAATACATTGATCACGATGAAGACCTTTAATAAACATGACACAAGATAACGAGAACATGACTAACACGGGTTGTGGGGAAGGGGTACCCATCTATCTGGATATCTGGATAAGCAATGGTCCTGTTTTTACCAGGGAACCACAAGGGGACAGTGCGTTAGGAAGAATTGGGTAGGATGTATATTATCCTTTACCGTATGTATAATACATTCAGTCTCGTACTTTCTGCGTCTCTTTTTATAGATGTTCTGTGGGCGATATTCCCCAAATTTCGGTGACGAAGGAAGCTGGCAAGTGGGTGACAGCTGATAACAGGCGGTTATGGGTGTTCAGGCATCTAGAGCGATTAGGAAAATGTTATTTCATATCTGTCGTGAAAATACGGCATATACCAGAAACCAAAATAACGGCTTATTATGGAGGTACAAACATTCGCGTGCGTGGAAATCCAGGTGGAAAGTGGCATTCACGATCGAAAAAATGTCAACCGGCTCTACCATATACAGCAGCATTTGACGATTTTCCAGCACTGAGTCCCTCAATACAGTATTCTAAAGCAGAATGTAAACGTGCGTCAGAAAGTCTACAAGTTAACCATAGTGGAAAACAAATCATCCACCCCAACAAAAGTAATTTAAATCGAAGTAACTGCGTCTCATTGACTACTCTGTCAATAAAACGTGTGCCTGCATTAGAATTAAAAGATAGCCATCCTGATTTTTTTCAAATATATATTTAATTAGTTTTTATAAATAACTGTGCTATTTTTATTTCATGTGTGACCAATTGGTAATTAATTGCCTGATACGAGGATATATTGAGTCGAATATGTCCGCATCAAGTGCATATGTCCGAGGCAAGTTTACAGGCCGTCTCAAACAAAGTGTAGGTCTTAGAACTACGGCAATAGTTGACCAGTAAAGCTCGAACGGAAGATTGGAGAAGATATTTTGCTTTCTAGATGTGTTCATGGATAAGGAAAATTAACAAAAAATAGTCATACATTAGAAATTGACAGTTGCTTATACGCATCTTCTTCGCGCATACCCGTCTAAGAGCGACTATGTACACAGATAACATACCTTTTCAAACGTTTATATAGTGTTCAATTGATTTCATTATTATGAACCTAATTAAATGTTTAGATAATGAAGTTATTTGTTAAAACACTAAAATCAAGTCTAGTTTCAGTATTTTGATACAGACCACGGAGAGGTTTTATTGGTTTAGCCGCTATAGCGTTTTCAGAAAGGTAAGATTTAACGTACACCCGTACACCATTAGATACTACTGCCTTGGTGACTCTATACTATGTTTACACATGTGGAATCCATTTAAATAAGAAAGGGTCTGTATATTAAACATAACATTTAAAGAAAACAGTTGTATTTTTTTGCTCCAAAACCCATACATTTTTAGAAATGTTAGTGCCTTTTTCTCAAAATCAAATATGGCGATGTGTGTTTTTTATTTCATAATCTTGAGATACACGACAATTGCTAACAATATAGAAGTTTTGAAGAAAAAACGGTTTTTATAGAAAGTAATATGACGAAACTGTAGGAAATGTCCTTAAGGACTTTTGGTCAGCCATCTTTGAAAAGAAAATCCAAAATGGTTTGCCATTTTTAGATAAATGGACAATTCTATGGACACATTTATTTAATATAAAACTATGGACACATTTATTTAATATAAAAAACAAAACATCTTCGAGTAAAATTGTACTAAACTTTTCGAATATAAGGGCACTATTTCTGCCAAATAAATATTGTTTCTGATATTATGTTCACATCAATAGTGTTGAATTACTGTCATCTATTATATCATTGACAATGTTCATGCCTATAATATGCATTTGGATGAAAATTTCAATTAACCATACCCCATCCATTTTAGATTTTCTTTTCCTTAACATACTAGTCTTGATTATCTTCGACGCTTGATTGTAAATGCAAACATATTGACCCTTTGTCAGGCTTTTTATATACAAAACCATGCCTTTGTGCAAATAAATAAATAGTATTTTGACGATGTAATTTAGTTAGTGGATATAATGAAGTTTTCTTTTTTGTTGATTTATTAATTTATTGTCTTTCTGTCGTTCTCTAGGAAATGTCGTAAATCAGTTTTTCTTTCTTCATATACTGAAAGGAGAAAGAAACGCATAATGGGTATTTCCGTTATATATTGTATGTTTAATATGCTACTGCTAATCGAATGGTAGGCCTACTGGGCGACTTTAGGCCAGTCTTTTCGAAAAGAAGGTTTAAACAGCACCGAACACACCAATGGTTACACCTTTAGAGTTTCATTATCGACAGAAAGCGCATTTGGCTCAAGCAGATGGGCAAACTTGGGCTTTAAACGTTGCAGTCTCTTAACATTAAACACAATACTGAAATGGCTTAACTTTTTCAAGCGAAACTTCAACTTTTATGAATTTCGTGTAACAAAGTATACTTTGATTAAAAAGTCTACTAAATGACAGAGTTTTCCTTTCTGTAATTAGCTGTAGCCCCTTTTTGTACAAAACACGTTGAGATATATCTGGAATATTACGTGGAATTAGCTGTGTATAGCTTAGTATAGGCAATTTGTTGATTGTGCGTTTCTTTTTCCTTTCAGTATATTTATTCAGATCTGTTTTATTTAGCAACATAAAATACTGTTTAAATGGTTTATTCAAATTAATTAATTTAAGCTTTATTCCTTATATAGGGCCTATGTCAAAATTTTAATTTTCATCAACCATGAAACAACTAGAAAGCAACATCGTCTAACTTACCTTTTGACCTTTACTGATCGCTATCAACAATAACATTGGTTGGACGCCCCCTAAATTAGCCGCGGAAAATACATTCGCTCGATGCGGACATATTCGACAGGTGGTCCACCCCCTACCCCCACCCCCACTCATCCCCCACCGCACACACACACACACTCCCGTCCCCGCCCCAACACACACACACTCAGTTCAGAGAAGTAACTTCGCCTGGAGAACAATAATTATAAGAAACGAATGAACGTAACATAAAATAACATTGATATTCAGTTGACCTTTGGGAAATAAAGTCATCAGGCGTAAACCCTAACGAAAACCTTAAGTAGGCTGAACATAATCACCGCATTCGAAAAGAAATGGTCATCATATATGTGTCTGAAAAAAATCAAATAAAACGTGTCATATTACATAAGGCAACGGATATACATGTTTAAATGATGCAATGAACGCTTATAAATGCAACAGACCAAATAAGTGTTATTAATAAGGCTAAATAAAATTATACCTGAGTTTACTGTAACACCCGACCGAACCCTCTGAAAACACCTCCGACTCCTTATTATTTTATTGAAAAAAACTATTTAAAAAAAATGAGGGAAAAAAAAAATTAAAAAAAATGTTGAACAAATAATAATGTTCATGCGATCACGGTGCAATTTTCAATTTCTTGCGGTGCGGGTTTTGACAGCTGTTTTGGCTGTACAGTTGTAAAAAATGTCAGCATATGGAAGCGCTCAATGTTATGGCGTGCACTCTCCATAAAGAATCGATTGTTGAATTGTTTGAGACAAGTACCTACAAACAGGTCGGTAAATTGCGCAGAGTTGCAGGCCACCTGTCGTAAGTTTGTTTCTAAAATATAGTAATTATTAATGTGCATATGTTTACTTGCTTCTCAGCACTAAGCATTGGCATCGACTAATACTGCATTATAACTTCTTGAAGAAGTATGCCGTTCCATATTAATTTTCTGAACTCAACCTCAATATAGGCTCATAATAACTAACATGAGAATTTATAAAACTATTTATTACTTTCCTGATGTTAGAGAAGTAATATACATTTAAGTCTACAGTTACACTTTTACAAAACTATTCAAATGGTCAATTAACTGCTCTTGGTTACTGTCAACCACATACTTTTGACTACACATGCTGGGTCCCCCATCCTTCCTGACGGACATATATTCAGGAAGAGCATGGAAGTCAAGTCACTCACAACATGTCAGGCCCCACTGCGAGATCACACTGTACGGAGCTGGACTGATCCCAGCCGACTCATGTACTCATTCCTGTTGGAGCTGTTGGAGCCGTTGGAGCTGATCCTCTTTCAAACTTAATAAGTGTTCCAGTTGTTACCAGCCATTTTGGGAAACAATAAAACATACACAATTTCATATTGTTATCTATTGTCAGTTTTAAAATACCACATTTTCCCAATTCATCAAAGCTCACCGCCACCTTAAATGTATATTTCGCCAAAAAAAATAAAAAAAATAAAAAAATGCCTACCTACCTACCCTATTTTTTTTTTCAGCAATATTACAGTAAACAACAGGCTACTATTTTTATTTTGCCTAAGCTAAATGTATGTTTAAAGTTCCTAAGTAGGTTGTTCCTTCTTATATATTCGGATACGTTTAGAGTTACAAACGGTCACACAATGTGATATTAACTTTGATATTAATTCTTACGATTCCTACGGCAAATAAGGAGCTTTTTTAAAGGAAGTGTGTTTTACTCTGGGACCAGTAATTTGGAAGAAATCCAAGAGCGTATAAGATCTTGCAACGTCCAGTTAAATATTTTTTGAAACAAGTTGTATAAAATGGACTACTAGTATATAACTGAAATTGTTTTCAGTTCAAAGTGTTTGAATCGTAATATAGATTTGTATTTTTGGTGTACACCTTTGTTGCCATTTTATTCGTTAATATCGTTGTTGTTGCTATAAACGTGTACATATGTTATTGTTTACTGTGTTGCTTTGCAAAGAGGAAGATTAGAGTAGAAGGATATGGCTACTTCGCGGGACAATAGATACCCTCAATTTTTCATTCCACACTATTGCACAATGATAAAGGATTTCCCATTACGAACTGCTGCTCCGTGATAAAAGGATTAAACTCGCCGGGTCGCACATATTATATATATATTTATATATATAATATATATATATATAGATTTATATGCAGAAATTTCTTAATACGTCATAAAATATCATCTGATTAGATAGCGACATCTAAAAGATTAACCTTTATAACTTATATACATATATACCCGTAAATGGATTATGGCATGAAACATTGTTTTGTGGAATTAAACAAAAAAATACTGCACACGATTGATAACGGATATTTTTATATATTATTGTGCTACAAAGTATCTTGGACATATCTAGAGTAAAAGTTATTAAAAACTGCGCCAAGTGCCAAAAGGAGGGATTCTGATAATAAAAATCATGTTTGTAAAGCCAATATGCATGTTGCAGGCTTTAGAGACTATATTTTCACGAGGCCTATACATGAACTTGATTTATATAATTATTTTTTAATTATTGTATTTGCCTTATCTGTGATAATATAAAACATTCATATCCCGCAGGAGCAACGAACAATTATTCGCAGTTACTTATTAAGAAAAAGAGAATTGATAAAAAGACGCATATACAAGGAGGCTCAACGACTTGTAAATCAGTTTATGTTTTAAAAGAAAATGGACAGACGAGGTTGAAACTGAAGTGTTCAACAGAAGATTGCAACGGTGTTTTTGATTTTATATATGCCAATAAAGTATTGGAAAGAATTAATGGAAATTAAGAATTACATTCGTTAGTAATGATGTAATACGATTTTATTGCCATAGCATATTGCAACTTATCGACGATGCTGTTATAATAGACTTATTTAAAAGTGAACCAATTTCATCAACAATACCAGAAAACATATATTCACATTTTCTTCTTAGGTTGTCATGTCCATATTATCGAACATAATCCATGAAAACTGAGGCTTGGGAAAACAGAATTACTAACTTGGTAGTGGGCATTATGAAAGTAAAGTGGCGTGTATAAAAGGAAAATGCAAAAGCAATATACAATTGATAATATATTTATTTTATATCATTTGTTTATATCATGAAATATTATGATTATCATATACATGAGTACATATATAAACGGCTTTAAACATGAACAGTTTCTTTTATTATTATATACCTATTTATAAATATTTATATTATCCGCTTCACAATAAAAATAAAATAAAAAACATATATATATATATATAATGCATAAACATGTTATTGTTAACCATATGGATTATAGCACCCATGCGTGGAGGGAAAACTTTCATCGGGCTACCCCCATGAGCGCCACAGCGACTGTGAGATAATACGTAAATGAGGCGAGTAATACAAATATGTATTCACTTTAAATTGGTATGCCCACTTATGCAGAATGTATTAATACCACAATTTAAAATATGTCGTTTATCATCATAAGCACTTAATCCTGTTTTAACCATATTCATAACATAAAAGTGTATGATTTTTTGAACGAATAGAAATCCATATGGCATTTTGTTTTATAGTACTGTTTAAAAGACATTCCTTATAATGCTTATGTCGGATATCCTTTTTAATAGTAGCACGACAATATACCTTTGCTCTACTCGCTCATTATCACCGTATGTAAAACTATACATTTTGGATCTTAATCCTACAAAACTCCCGAATAGGTATTCCCGCAGTCTCCATCTATTAAATGTTCCCCGTATTTTGCATTTTTTTTATCATGAAGCGGATGATCTCCGGGATAATTAGATAAGTCAAATAAAATATTATGATCGCTAATATCTTTATATATGTCTTCAGTTTGGATACAATAACATAATGAATCAGTATCAGGTAAACAATAACTTTGCACTATCTCCATATTTTACTTTGATAAAATCATAATGGAAATTATACATTATAACTTTCGACATGTCTAGAATAGCCTGTCCACTATAAATATTGGCTTGTCTAAGCGTAATTTAGTTTTAATATTTTCAACGCCAACTAGGGTCGCTGTTAAATATTTCAAATCTTGTTGAAAGAAGATTTTGCGGCTTAATTTGCATACTTTCTGTTGAGTATGCGCTAACTTTTATATCAGCTCTCAAGCGTACATTTTCCATGTGTCCTTGCCAAAAACGGCATTATTCAATTATTTTAAAGAATGAAGTTTCAAATTCATTTGAAGCGTTTTTTACGTTTTTCAGTATTAAAATCAATATAGTGTTTTCAGATAGGAGACTGGTCAAATTCTATTATTTTATTAATGCCCTACTAATTTCATTCCTAACCGCAAACATGTTTGAAGCACTACCATAATGAAGAATATAATTTCGTTTATTTTCGAGAGATCCTACTAGTTTAGCACTTTTTGGTCTTTTTTTATCTGAATTTAAAGATGCCCACAGTTCAGAGGAATACGGTGAAAGCATGTCATTGGATATTTCTTGATTCATTGGACATAAAGGGATAGTCATTATGTAGTGCATGAAGATTCTGACTCATAATCCAAAATCAACTTCCAAAATGTAACCCTTTTTCTGAATTTGCGAGAATAGATGTCAACATCAAAGTTTGCTATTGTCTTTAGCATCTAACCAGCTAAATCCTCCCAACAGGCAGAAAATTACACATAGCTTTCCCGTAAATGGTTTGAACAATCAAAATACATTATGTATTTATTCGGAAAGGGATTGATCATTCTCCTTCGGCATAGATGAGTTGGGAGGAGTTGGTTGAGATTTTAATGGATGATCTGTCAACCATCAACGATCGATATAGGAGAGAGGTATTTACATATTTATTATATATTATTATCTGATTATTATTATTATTATTGTTCATTTACTCATACTTTTTGTATTTTATTACTTATTATCTTGCAAACATTTACATCTATATAAAAATAACATTCTCTTTTGCTATTTAATTATTGATCAAATTTCCAGTCGCTATGACTCTTTTTATTTATTTATTTATTTTTATTTTTATTTAAGAACATAGTTTCCACCAGTGAGGATCCGGGCGGGAGAGCTTTAGAAGAGTGAGGAGGAGGAGGAGGGAGGAGGGAGAAGGAGGAGGAGGAG
>JAWPHD010017178.1:0-45961 GCA_037043455.1 Cyrtodaria siliqua | reverse complement strand
TTATGAAAAAAAAAAAATACAACTCAAGTTGTGTAAACTTGTTCTTGGGGCACATCGGACTGCCACAAATCACCACGGTATTCCATTTGTTGTACAATTTGTCTGTTGTTGGCGGTAGCGTGACTTTACATGTAATTGAAACAGCAGCAGCTATTTTACACATCATTGTAATAATATAGATAATGTTAAGCAACATGTACTGATTGTGTCCGACAATAACTGACATTTATAGATTTTCAAATAACTGCTCAAGTGTTCACCACCACAAGACGATGTGTCGCACACAATTTCCAGTTCCGTGGCTCCAAGGTCAAGGTCACACTTGGAGGTCACAGGTAAAAAATAAGTGCTTTCGTGTCTGGTAAATAACTGACATTAATGGACAGTTTTTCAAATAACTTGGCACAAGTGCTCAACACAAACAAGATGATGTGTGGCACACAATTTCCAGGTGTCTGGCTCCAAGGTCAAGGTCACGCTTAAGAAGTATTTAGTCACGAATACTTAAAAACACCTGTAATTGTGTATGTGTAAAAATTAATTTAGAGTTGGTAACTCTTAATTCGGGTAATGTTTTGCCTGGCAGGTTAAGGCGTTTATATTATAGTTTTAGAGTTCAAATTCGCAACATTTGTAAGCTACATATATACCGTAATTTGTTGTAAAATGTGCCTGTTGTTGGCGGGGTAGTGACTTGAAAATTACTTTCTTACATAAAATAAACGTTATTAAAGTTATAATCATATAAAAAGTTTCTGTCTTTGTTATTCTTTCAAACCAACGTAGATGTACTTAGTTTTATTATAGTTCAAGGGGTATGCAGCCAAAAACATGTTTCCTTTCAATAATATTCAAACTATAAGCCATACAACTTTATAATTGTTCAGTGGGTGTATCAGAACATGTATATTATACACCCATAAGTTTGAAACCTTCCATGACCTTGACATTTGGATCAAAAATTACTGAAAAATAAATTGGAAAGCAAAATGTGTGACATTTGCTAAACATTTTTAGCTCTACTGGCCAAGGGCCAGCAGAGCTTATGGGATGGTGTGTTGTCCGTCTTCCGTCGTCCGTCCGTCCGTTAACTTTTGCTTGTGTACACTCTAGAGGCCACATTTCTGATGCAATCATCATGAAACTTTGTCAGAATGTTTGTCTCAATGAAATCTCGGTCAAGTTCGAAAATGGGTCACATGGGGTTAAAAACTAGGTCACTAGGTCAAATACTTGAAAAACCTTGTGTACACTCTAGAAGCCGTATTTCTGACCCAATCTTGATGAAACTTTGTCAAAATGTTTGTCTTAATAATATCTTGGTCAAGATCAAAAATGGGTCACATGGTGTTAAAAACTAGGTCACTAGGTCAAACTTTGGAAAAACCGTGTGTACACTCTAGAGGCCATAATTTTGACCCGATCTTGATGAAACTTTGTCAGAATGTTTGTCTCAATGAAATCTCGGTCAAGTTCAAAAATGGTTCATGTGGGGTCAAAAACTAGGTCACTAGGTCAAATACTTGAAAAAACTTGTGTACACTCTAGAGGTCATATTTGTTACCCAATATTGATGCAATTTTGTCAAATTGTTTATCTTAATTATATCTTGATCAAGTTCGGAAATGGGTCACATGAAGTTAAAAACTAGGTCACTAGGTCAAATATTGGAAAAACCTTGTGTACACTCTAGAGGCCATATTTTTGACCCGAGCTTGATGCAACTTTGTCAGAATGTTTGTCTTAATTATATCTTGGTCAAGTTTGAAAATGGGTCACATGGGGTTAAAAACTAGGTCACTAGGTCAAATATTGGAAAAACCTTGTGTACACTCTTTGTCAAAATGTTTGTCTTAATTATATCTTGGTCAAGTTCAAAAATGGGTCACATGGAGTTAAAAACTAGGTCACTAGGTCAAACTTTGGAAAAACCGTGTGTACACTCTAGAGGCCATATTTTTGACCCGATCTTGATGCAATTTTGTCAGAATATGTGTCTCAATTATAGCTTGCTAAAGTTCGAAAATGGGTCACACAGGGTCAAAAACTAGGTCACTAGTACACTCTAGAGGCCATATTTCTGACCCGATCTTGATGAAACTTTGTCACTAGGTCAAATACTTGAAAAACCTTGTGTACACGCTAGACACCATGTAGTACGACACGATTTATCAATGGTATAACAGCCAGTAGAGCGTTCACAGGCCCTCTTGGGCCTCTTGTTTAACAATATTTTTCTAAACTAAAGGCGGAAAATCTTTCAGATTTGGTCAGTGAGTGAATTGGGACAATACTTTACATATACGCTCCCATGTGTGTCCATCATGACCTTTGCTATTTAGGTTAAAGAGACAACGTCCGTAACTTTTAGCTAATAAAACACACACTAATTATGTTCGCAAACATTACACATTAAACATGGAATAAGCAAGATTGACGGAATTCAATCGCGGTACAAAAAAAAGAAAAAACGCTTCGAGCGTTTGAACTCTCAGCCCAAACTAAAAATACACTCGCTGTAATAATAATGAGCTTGAGCGTGAAGTTGTCGACATCGTATACATATTACGCAATACATACTATGGTGAGTCGGACAGTTATTTGGTTATGCTCAGTATCTGCTTACTTACGGACAGTGTCCCTTTAATAGTAATTCATGTGATCATTTAAGGTTCTTATAAACTCTTGTTTTGTGATAGTACGCTTATTTGAATTATATGTACAAGTGTTGGCAATATAATTAATCTTTATGATTTTAAAAAAAGTGCAGCCAATAATGTCGATATTACTTCAGACATGCATTACCGGCATCGTGATTTTGCGGCTGCGGCTTTCTAGTGTATATTAACATTGCAAATCTAGGTTCCGGTAAGGAGGCGGCAGTTGTCGCACACCTCAAGTTAGAAGCACAGACACACCCGGGCATCTTCAAGTATTGTCATCCCACAACAATAAATTAGCAACTACCTGCAAACCAGTATCCCCGCAGGGAAGCCAGACTCCACATCGTCCAGCATATAACATGTGTCTGTACACACACACACACACCCTGGCCATACCCGAATAATCCATAGTTATACATACTAATAATACATATCCCGAATTTCCCTGGACCCCTTAAGTATAAATACGTATCAAAAGCCCTGTAACTACGGACTATACGTATCCCGCATTATCCCGAGCCTCTTAATATAATTACGGCATGCCTTGTCCCCATGCCCTCAAGTATAAACACGTGATAAACGCCCTGTAAAAAATGGGCTAATGTGTATTTGTTAACAAACCCTGGGGACTAGCGCCAGTAAAGACTGCGTTTGAAACTTTCGCGTCTCCCCGCTGCGGGTTCGAATCCCACTGGGAGCTGTAACTGTAAGTAAAAAGGTGTCGATTGTTTGGGATGGAGGTTGGTATACATTACTGGTTCTGCCAAGGAAGAAATAGTTAGCCTGCCTCCACCACGAAAAAATCGACCGTCATATATAGCAAAAACTGCGCTGAAAATGACTTAAAACACCATACAAACCAGGACAACGCACACAGCGACCGGTTAGACCGCGGCGTAACGAATGTCATACCAGGGGTCGTGAGTTCGATGGGCCAAGACAGACTGGGTTCTCCATTCACACGCCACCACACATGCCGTGCAATATCAGTAGACATATCCCTAAAGGTTCAATACTCATTCCACACCCTAATGTGCCTGGTGCTTCGGGACGCAATATAGGCAGATGGACTATAAATCTTAGTAAACTCACAGAATACCATAAGAAGTCCCAAACTATCAAGAATAGAGTCAATAATCTAATTCATGCACGCGTCATAATTCTCAAAAATGAAAAATGCATCACTCTGTGAAAAGTTAAACACGTAACAGATCATATACCTCTATATGACCAAAAACAACAATCTCTTTTCTACGGCAATGTAAGATAATATGTAAATGTGCGACATTGGCTGTTTCCAGCGTTGCTACGTGATTACTTTTTTGGACTATAAGTTCGATGGTGGCGACCGGGTAATGAACTCGAGACCCTCCAAGCATTGTCACAAGTATAATAGTCAATAGTCAATTCAATGGAATTCTTTATTTATTGTCGGAGGGCATTTAACACGAAACATTAGCTACGAATAGCTATTAACCGACATAAAAGTTATAGCCAACCCATTTGTTTCTGATAGTATCTTCATGTTAATGTTATTTAGAATGTGTATAAAGCTTCTTATACAGTAAGTATACTAGTCAAAATAATGGAATTTAGTGTACGGTCACTCTGACGTCACAGTGTTACTGAGTCTGTCTCAGCTTGTTGGTTGTTTAAACACCTCGATGGGCTACGCCAAGCTCGGTTAGCCCATCTCGGTGTTTAATTAAGCCAACTCGCTGAGAACAGACTCTATTACATAGAATACAGACAGAACTCGCGAGTAACACCATACTAGTAGCCCATAGTATCTGTCTTCAAATAAACCAAATCGCCGATTCGCATTATGTTGTGTATTTCACGCTGGATTGGAGATACTGAGTGAGGCTCTGATTGCCTGTATATACTGAGTAAGACTATTATAGCCTGTATATATTGTGAGGCTCTTATTGCCTGTATATTGAGTGAGGTTCTTATAGCCTGTATATACTGAGTGAGGCTCTTATTGCCTGTATATACTGAGTAAGACTATTATAGCCTGTATATATTGTGAGGCTCTTATTGCCTGTATATATTGAGTGAGGTTCTTATAGCCTGTATATATTGAGTAAGGCTCGTATTGCCTGCATATATTGTGAGGTTCTTATTGCCTGTATATTGAGTGAGGTTCTTATAGCCTGTATATACTGAGTGAGGCTCTTATTGCCTGTATATACTGAGTAAGACTATTATAGCCTGTATATATTGTGAGGCTCTTATTGCCTGTATATACTGAGTGAGGTTCTTATAGCCTGTATATACTGAGTAAGGCTCTTATTGCCTGTATATACTGAGTAAGACTATTATAGCCTGTATATATTGTGAGGCTCTTATTGCCTGTATATTGAGTGAGGTTCTTATAGCCTGTATATATTGAATAAGGCTCTTATAGACGTATTGACTGCATATATCGAGGAAGGCTAATGCTCTTATTGCCTGCATATATCGAGTAAGGCTCTTATAGCATGAATATACTGAGAAAGACTGTTATTGCCTGTATATATTGAGTAAAGCTCTTATAGCCTGTATATATCGAGTAAGGCTTTTATAGCCCGCATATACTGAGTAAGGCTCTGATTACCTGTATATATTGAGTAAGACTCGTATAGCCTGTATCTATCTAGAAAAGCTCTTATAGCCTGTATAGATTGCATAAGGCTCTTATAGCCTTTATATACTGAGAAAGGCTCTTATTGCCTGTATATATTGAGTAAGGCTCTTATAGCCTGTATCTATTGAGTAAGTCTCTTATAGCCTGTGTATATTGAGTAAGTCTCTTATAGCCTGTATATATTGAGTAAGGCTCTTATAGCCTGTATAATGAGTAAGGCTCGTATTGACTGCATATCTTCTCTGTGGACACTGACCCGTGCACGTCGTTGGGAAGGCACTACAACACTGATTGGTTAGCATCCCTTGTCAGGATCCCAGTCAGTGTTGTTGACCAAGATCAGCGTCATCCCCTTTGTCCCGCCCGCCATGGAACATCGCCAGGAACAACCATCGATGGGAAGCAATTAGTTGAGCGTCGGCAGCCTGCATGTGGAAATCCCAGTGTGATTGGCGTGGTATATATGGGCTTTGTAAATATGGAATGCGTGAATACGCTATAACTCAGCATCTGAACGGATCCAACGTGGGGAAGCCTGGCGAGGTACATGGATCATAGGACAACAACATAGAGCGAAAGTGACACATCATCAACACATCTACAAGAGAAACGACGCAGACACCACAACACACAGATACCACAACTCACCACAACTAGAAAAAGTCCAGACATAATGCCGAGTCACGAGGGATTCTTCCCGGGGCTCATATGGTAGAGGGACTTTAAACCTTAGAACACAACCACTTGACTGCATATATCGAGTAAGGCTCATAGTCTGTATATATTAAGTAAGGCTCTTATAGCCTGTATATTGAGTAAGGCCCTTATATATTGAGTAATGCTCTTATAGCCTGTATATATTGAGTGAGGCTCTTATTGCCTGTATATATTGAGTGAGGCTCTTATAGCCTGTATATATTAAGTAAGGCTCGTATTGCCTGCATATATTAAGTAAGGCTCTTATAGCCTGTATATACTGAGAAAGGCTCTTATTGCCTGTATATATTGAGAAAGGCTCTTATAGCCCGTATATATTGAGTAAGGCTCTTATAGCCTGTATATATCGAGTAAGGCTCGTATTGCCTGCATATATTAAGTAAGGCTCTTATAGCCTGTATATACTGACAAAGGCTCTTATTGCAGGGAATATATTGAGTAAGGCTCTTATAGCCTGTATATATTGAGTAAGGCTCTTATAGCCTGTATATATTGAGTAATGCTCTTATAGCCCGTAGCCCGTATATATTGAATAAGGCTGTTATAGCCCGTATATATTGAGGAAGGCTCTTATAGCCCGTATATATTGAGTAAGGCTCTTATACCCTGTATATATCGAGTAAGGCTCTTATAGCCTGTATATATCGAGTAAGGCTTGTATTGCCTGCATATATTAAGTAAGGCTCTTATAGCCTGTATATACTGAGAAAGGCTGTTATTGCCTGTATATATGAGTAAGGCTCTTATAGCCCGTATATATTGAGTAAGGCTCTTATAGCCAGTATATATCGGGTAAGGCTCTTATAGCCTGTATATATTGAGTAAGGCTCTTATAGCCTGTATATAGTGAATAAGGCTCTTATATCGTGTATATATTGAGTAAGGCTGTTATAGCCTGTATATATTGAGTAAGGCTGTTATAGCCTGTATATATTGAGTAAGGCTCTTATAGCCCGTATATATTGAGTAAGGCTCTTATATCCTGTATATTGAGCAAGGCTCTTATAGCCTGTATATACAGAGTAAGGCTCTTATAGCCTGTATATAATGAGAAAGGCTCTTATTTCCTGTATATACTGAGAAAGGCTCTTATTGCCTGTATTCATTGAGTGAGGCTCTTATAGCCTGTATATTGAGTAAGGCTCGTATTGACTGCATATATCAAGGCTCTTATAGCCTGTATATTGAGTAAGGCTCTTATAGCCTGTATATACTGAGTAAGGCTCTTATAGCCTGTATACATTGAGTAAGGCTGTTATAGCCTGTATATATTGAGTAAGGCTCTTATAGTTCTCATGATCCTTCCATGCACCTTGGGCAAATAGTTTCACTACTGACCTGCAATGATATTCAATAACTATTTTATTACATAGTTTATAACAAGCCGGTCAATCTTGTTATAAATCGTGTAGTTTGTATCCTAATTTATATAGGAGATCATGTAATAGTGTGTGTGTGTATTTCTAAGGATTATAGTCCCTCCACCTACGACAGGCGTCCTACCTGACGATTATAGGCACAATGTCTGGACTTTTATCTGTGTGTTGTTGTGTGATGTGATGATATGTCTACTTGAAGCAGCGAACTCAATGGTTTCTTTATAGTGCTGCCACACTGGAATACCACGCCGTAGTAGACATGATACCCCCACCCGCCAGTCACATTATTCCGACACTGGTCAATCAGTCGCAGCACTTCCCATTATTTGCTCGTCAGGCAAGGGTTACAAGTGACTACTCCATTTTTAAAGTCTTTGGTATGACGCGGTCAGGGGACTCGAACCCACGACCTCACGAATGCAAGCCAGACACTACACCACAATGCTTCGGTAGATCATGTAATAATAATTGTTATTGTACTTTATATCACCTCTGCCTCGGGATCCAGTTGGCAAAGTTTGACAATTAATTCACCATTAGGCTCACGTCTGCGGAAATGTATCAATCGCTTTTGACAATGTGTTTACATTGTGATTTACTATTCCACTGTCTGCGTGTTAACTCGATGAAATGGTGTGATGAATGGGTATACTTTACCTCCATTGACATATACTTACTTTATTGGATCCTCTTCACAAACTTGTTTATCCGAGTTCAAGCTATTGCACAACTCAAATCCATTCATATATTATTTTTAGACGTCATATAAATTAGGTAGATTCAATTATTAAGACTCCCATACTGCCAGAGGGGTTTCTCATATTGTCACTCTTATCACATGGGTCTCTAATCTTGTCATATTCGTCTCATTCTGTCACACGGGTCTCTAATACTGTCATACGGGTCTCTCATACTGTCACACGGGTCTCCCATACTGTCACAGGTGTCTCATCCTGTCAAATGTGTCTCTCATGTCACAGGGTCTTTCTTCTTGTTTTCATTTTTTTTGCACGCCGGCCATAAATATAAACATCTTTAGGATTCAGAAAAGATAGATCTACAAAGTGATATACTAGTATCTTTAAGTCTTATTCACCGGTCTCTCGTTAGGCCAGCATAAAAATCACCGCTGAACTGTGCGGTTCCCAGCAGAATGGATATACGGTCAGACTCCTCCAGTTGGGTTTCGAGCTCCGTCTTTCCCAGTTTTAGTCAGAATCCAAAAACCTAGATACCAATCATCCGTATTTTGGCAGACCTATCAATCAAGCTATTGTTTAAAGGTTCAGCGCCATTAAAAGCTTGGAGTACACGTGCAGTAAATGTGTGCACGTGTGTATAAGATTTAAACTATCTACCACGTTGTAGATCTATCTTTTCTGAATCCTAAAGCTGGGACCTTTGGTTGGGCCAGTATAAAAATCCATGCAGACCTATGTACGTGTTTCACATGTGTATTTATAGTTATGTTTGGGAATTATACACGATTCCAATATCAGTATCACTATGAACTTGCGTCTCTTATTCGGACAAACGGGTCTCATATTATCGTAAGCCTCTCTTACTCACAGCATCTCTCATACTGTCACATCAGTCTTCTTATTATAACACGGGTCTCCCATCATACGAGTCTCTAATACAGTAACATCAGACCTAGTCATACGAGTGTCATACTGTCATACGTCTCTTGGACCTCATGCCACTCCTAAACTGTCACATCGGTCTCCCATAGAGACACATACGATATATTCCGTTTAAAAAGTGCATTAATAAACTCATATACTTGGATTGTGTTTAAGTGAAGTACTGGAAGTTTATATAGAAACAAAAACATGTTGTGAGAATATTACAACTTTATTTCAATAAATCGTTATTATCAACGCATACAAAAATGCTTGATGAAACAAATACTTGTCATTAAAATGAAGCAAAATGGAATATCATTATTCACAGACCTAATAACAAATATGTCTGTGCATTATTACACCATAATTATGTAATGTCAGTTTTACATGTTTTGACATACATGATGTCTCAGGCAGTTAATTCATATTGGAATCAGATGATATAATTGATACAACAACATCAGCATATCCTGGATAAATTCTCCAAATAACAATGCATTAGAATCAAATGTCTTGTCTACAGTAATAATTCTAAAAAGAAGTCAATGACCTTGAAGCTCTACTGATAGGTTTTTGATAGCCATATCAGCTATTTTTATTGCAACCTGTATTAGGATACACTATGAAAAAATGTCATGTCACTTTGGTAAAGGTTCCAAATCAAAATCACTTAAGGTTTTTGAATAGTTTCTTTTAAAAATCTATTTTAAGCTGTGGCGGACATCTTGACTTTCCTGCCAACCTGATTTTTACTTTTGACCAACTAGACATTAAGAGAAACATTCCTGTGAAGTTTCATGATCCATTAAGTAGTTTCAGAGTCTGTCGCCACAAACAATTTTATGGACAGATGGACGACGGACACCACACCACGGCATAAGCTCTGATCTTTGATTAGTAGAGCTAACAATAGAGAACAATAAAAGTGTCACGGAGTCTAAATAATGACCCGGAAGACCTGCATTTTTCAAACCGAGTTGTGTTGAATTGGCTTTTACGGCGCACTAACACAAAATGGTTGTATGACGCCAACAGGAATGAAATTTCCAGGCCCACCTTACATTTACATCGAGATAAAAATATGCCCTTTTCAACTGCAGAGTTGCTGCAAATTTCTGTTGTAAACGCTATATTTTTAGCTGGAGCCACGATCAGTGTTTTCTAGTACCACTTAAGTAAAACATGCAAGGTCATCGAACTATGCTTGTAGTTTTAACAAAGTACTGTAGGTAGTTTCTGAGAACAAAACTAAAATCAAATCTTAAAATCGCGGTCAAGGGAAAAGTAACACATTTAATCATGCAGGAAGGCCTTCACAAGATCTTTATTAATATTTATTTCAGGCTCCCATGTTGGATCTTCAAATCCCTCCCACTTGACCTGGAACTTTCTGATACCATCTTCTTTTTTCATAGCGACCAGCTTCTCAACTGTATAGATGTTCCCTGAAGATAAACTTAAAAACATTAGTTATATAGAGATTTTAGTGACACGATAGGCATACGATTCTTTTCACTAACAAAGTGGATGCGAGTGAGTCAAAAAAGTAAACACGTCTACTATCAATTGAAGGATGTAGCTACACCTTAGTAATCTATTTATTGCTTTAAATCATTTTATGTATGATTATATCATTTATATCATTTTATGTATGATTTTAACCGAAACGTTTCGCTTTGTTGAACGTTATCGTCGGATGACTAACGTCAGCAACACTTTATTGACATCAGACTCAGACAGTTATTTGTAAAACATCAATTAAATGAAATGTGTACATATGGACAAGATCACTCATTTGTGGTGGGGCATAAAAACATATCTTACATTAACAAGTTTTAAAATTTTATAGACAAGAATCAGTCTTGCAGAGACTGCAATATTTCGTATGTGTCGTGTTCGGCCGTTTCCAAAGGTCCACTCTTATATTTTTCTTCTAATTGTCTGAATGGTGTTTTAAGTAATTTTCAACAAATGTAAGGTTATACACAATGGACGAATTTTTTTGGTGGTGAAGGCAGACCACCCACTTTCTCCTAGAAATGTGAGGTTAATAATATGCTTTACCATTTTCATCTTGTTTTTTCTTCTGCAAAATCTTCCTGCCTAGAAAACAAGAAAAATTATTTAAATAGGTGATGACACAAGTCAACAGATATAATGAAACTGTCAAAAGTATATTTGTTTGTTTGTTAGAATGGTGTTTTACGTCTTTTTCAGCACATTTTAGACTATAAATGATGGTCTATTAATGGGATTTGAACCCGCATGCAGCAGAAGAGGCGAGCAAGTTTTAGAAGCAGCGTCTTTACTATCCTGGACAGATGTGCTATTAAAGTAGAAAACAAAATTTGAATGAATGCATTGAAAGCAGCAGATATCAAAACATGTTTTTGTGTTACTTAAAGTTGATGGGTTTTTAGCAAGTAATTACTTTAAGACAAATTACTAATCGTTAACAGATTACATGAGACATCATGCAGAAATTATAAGCTGTAATATGGTACTTTAAAATAGTTATTTACCCTTTCTATCTTTTGTTTTCTCTCTTTTGCAAACAACTGGTTTGGATACTGTAAAGTAAATGTTACAGATCGTAATGTGGTGTCTTGAAATAGGCATTTTTATTTAAGTATTGCAGTGAGTTTTGCAATTGCATAAATATATTGAATAAATAAATGAATCGGAAATCAGAAATTGACCTCAAAGTTATTATACCCACGTTTTTGAAAAGAACAGGGTATATTAAAGTCGCATCCGTTTGTCCGTCCGTCTGTCTGTCTGTCCGTCTGTCTGTTACCGCATCTCCTCCTAAACCGTTTTTTTGGCTCCGAGCCCAGGGCCCTCAAAGGGTCAAATAAACTAAAAATTCAATTACGCTGTCATTTTTTCATATTTTTGCACATAACTTGGTATATGTATAATAGTAATCTAATAAATAGATACACAGCCTGTCAAATGATTTATTATTTATCTCTACAACATTATAGGTACTACACAAGATAATTATCTCTACAACATTATAGGTCCTACACAAGATAATTATCTCTACAACATTATAGGTCCTACACGAGATAATTATCTCTACAACATTATAGGTACTACACTAGATAATTATCTCTACAACATTATAGGTACTACACGAGATAATTATCTCTACAACATTATAGGCACTATACAAGATAATTATCTCTACAACATTATAGGTACTACACAAGATAATTATCTCTACAACATTATAGGTCCTACACAAGATAATTATCTCTACAACATTATAGGTCCTACACAAGATAATTATCTCTACAACATTATAGGTACTACACGAGATAATTATCTCTGCAACATTATAGGTACTACACTAGATAATTATCGCTGCAACATTATAGGTACTATACAAGATAATTATCTCGACAACATTATAGGTACTACACGAGATAATTATCTCTGCAACATTATAGGTACTACACGAGATAATTATCTCTGCAACATTATAGGTACTACACTAGATAATTATCGCTGCAACATTATAGGTACTATACAAGATAATTATCTCTACAACATTATAGGTACTACACGAGATTATAGGTACTACACAAGATAATTATCTCTACAACATTATAGGTACTACACAAGATAATTATCTCTACAACATTATAGATACTACACAAGATAATTATCTCTACAACATTATAGGTCCTACACAAGATAATTATCTCTACAACATTATAGGTCCTACACAAGATAATTATCTCTACAACATTATAGGTACTACACGAGATAATTATCTCTACAACATTATAGGTACTACACGAGATAATTATCTCTGCAACATTATAGGTACTACACTAGATAATTATCGCTGCAACATTATAGGTACTACACTAGATAATTATCTCTACAACATTATAGGTACTACACTAGATAATTATCTCTACAACATTATAGGTGAAAGCTGTAATAATTTAAAATAGTTATTTACCCTTTTTGGGGCCATCTTTTTTCTTCTCTCTCTTGCAAACAACTGGTTTGGATACTGTAAAGTAAATGGTAACAAGAGGTCAATGACCCTGAAGCTCTACTGATTGATTTTGATTTCAGGAAGTAGTCGCTACAAACTTGTTTTTTGAAAATCCATAAGCTGATAATAAATAAAAAATATTAACCTTTATCTCTTGCAGTTTCATAGAAGAAGATTTCTTCCCTATAACTCTATGTAAAACTTATCCAACAAGGGCCCCTAAGCTCCCAATTAAAGAAAAAAAGAACCAAGCTTTCTTATGAGAGAAAACAACAATTTTTTTTACGAATTTCAAAAAAAATATTTTTATAAAAAAATAACAAGAGGTCAATGACCTTGAAGCTCTACTGATTGATTTTGATTTCAAGAAGTAGTCGCTACAGACTTGTTTTTGAAAATCTATTTTTAGCCGTGGCGGCCATCTTGAATTTCCGGCCGACCTGAAATTTTGCTAGGATCAATTAGACATCAAGAGCAACATTCCTGTGAAGTTTCATGAAAATCCGTCAAGTAGTTTCAGAGGAGTAGTCGCTACAAGTTTTTATTATATAAATCTATGTAAACAAAGATGGCCGCTGACAGCCATGTTTAACATCGAATCAAAACGATTTTTGACAAGGACCATTCATCATGTCATGCTGATCATTTTAGAAAAAGTCCCATATCAATATCACTTATAGTTTTCAAGAAGTAGTTGCTACAAACTTGTATTTTGAAAATCTATTTTTAGCCATGGCAGCCATCTTGAATTTCCGGCCGACCTGAAATTATGCTAGGATCAATAACATATCAAGAGCAACATTCCTGTGAAGTTTCATGAAAATCCGTCAAGTAGTTTCAGAGAAGTAGTCGCTACAAGTTTTCATTATATAACTCTATGTAAACAAAGATGGCCACTGGCAGCCATGTTTAACGTCGAATCAAAATAATGCTCGACTCGGATAACCATCATGTCATGCTGATCATTTTAGAAAAAGTCCCATATCAATATCACTTATAGTTTTCAAGATTTTTTAAAAATCTATTTTTAGCTGTGATGGCCATCTTGAATTTCTGGCCGATCTGAAATTTTGCTAGGATCAATAAGACATCAAGAGCAACATTCCTGTAAAGTTTCATGAAAATCCGCCAAGTAGTGTTTTCATTATATAACTCTATGTAAACAAAGATGGCCACTGGCAGCCATGTTTAACGTCGAATCAAAATAATGCTCGACTCGGATATCCATCATGTCATGCTGATCATTTTAGAAAAAGTCCCATATCAATATCACTTATAGTTTTCAAGATTTTTTAAAAATCTATTTTTAGCTGTGATGGCCATCTTGAATTTCTGGCCGATCTGAAATTTTGCTAGGATCAATAAGACATCAAGAGCAACATTCCTGTAAAGTTTCATGAAAATCTGCCAAGTAGTTTCAGAGGAGTAGTCGCTACAAGTTTTTACTAGGTAACTCTATGTAAACAAAGATGGCCGCTGGCAGCCATGTTTAATGTCGAATCAAAACGATTTTTGACAAGGACCAACATCATGTCATGTTGATCATTTTAGAAAAAGTCCCATATCAATATCACTTATAGTTTTCAAGAAGTAGTCGCTACAAACTTGTATTTTGAAAATTTAATAGCCGTGGCGGGCATTTTGAATTTCTGGTAGATCTGAAATTTTGCTAGGATCAATTAAAAATCAAGAGCAACATTCTTGTAAAGTTTCATGAATGTTGCTCTTGTAGTTTCAGAGGAGTAGTCGCTACAAGTTTTTACTATACAACTCTATGTAAACAAAGATGGCCGCTGGCAGCCATGTTTAACATTGAATCAAAACGATTTTTGACAAGGACCAACATCATGTCATGCTGATCATTTTAGAAAAAGTTCCATATCAATATCACTTATAGTTTTCAAGAAGTAGTCGCTACAAACTTGTATTTTGAAAATTTATTTTTAGCCGTGGTGGCCATTTTGAATTTCTGGTCGATCTGAAATTTTGCTAGGATCAATTAAAAATCAAGAGCAACATTCTTGTAAAGTTTCATGAAAATCCGCCAAGTAGTTTCAGAGGAGTAGTCGCTACAAGTTTTTACTATGTAACTCTATGTAAACAAAGATGGCCGCTGGCAGCCATGTTTAACGTCGAATCAAAACGATTTTTGACAAGGACCAACATCATGTCATGCTGATCATTTTAGAAAAAGTCCCATATCAATATCACTTATAGTTTTCAAGAAGTAGTCGCTACAAACTTGTATTTTGAAAATTTATTTTTAGCCGTGGTGGCCATTTTGAATCTCTGGTAGATCTGAAATTTTGCTAGGATCAATTAAAAATCAAGAGCAACATTCTTGTAAAGTTTCATGAAAATCCGCCAAGTAGTTTCAGAGAAGTAGTCGCTACAAGTTTTTACTATGTAACTCTATGTAAACAAAGATGGCCGCTGGCAGCCATGTTTAAAGTCGAATCAAAACGATTTTTGACAAGGACCAACATCATGTCATGCTGATCATTTTAGAAAAAGTCCCATATCAATATCACTTATAGTTTTCAAGAAGTAGTCGCTACAAACTTGTATTTTAAAAATCTATTTTTAGCTTTGGCGACCATCTTGGATTTCACATCAACATGAATTTTTGCTAGGATCAACTAGACTTCATGGGCAACATTTCTGTTAAGTTTCATGAATATCCATCCAGTAGTTTCAGAGGAGTAGTCGCTACAAATAAAACTTTAAGGACAGACAGACGGACTACGGACACCGCACCACGGCATAAGCTCTGCTGATCTCTGATCAGTAGAGCTAAAAACTGCTTTTCTTCTTGGGTTGCTAGACGGGATTTTTTTTTAAATACTTAGAGAACATTTTCAGAAAATATAAACAAGAAACAGTGTTTGGTTACGTAAAACAAATTGGTAATTCTCTCAGAAAAGATAAATCGCCCCACACAGCGCGACATGACATGGAAATTGCAATTTAAACTATTGTTTGTATTTTGTGCATAAAATATAAAATATTTACACATTAATTCAAGTTTTGATGGTAAAATGCTCACCCATTTAAAAGTTAGAAGACTCGTCTAGTCAATTTTGAAACCCACTAAATGTAAAACTGTGACCCCTGGGGTGGGTTCAGAATTTACCACAAGGTCATCATTTGAACAAACTTGGTAGAGGATCATAATCTTATGCTACATGCAATATATGACAGCTCTGTGTCTTTTGGTTTCTGAGAAGACTTTTTCTTCTTTTTCCCCACTATACAAGTAGTCTGTGCAAAGCATGCAAAAGCTCTCTATCTATAATTTGGACACCTGAGGCAGCTTTTTTTTTGACCCAGTGGGGACTTTATTAGAACAAACTTGATAGTCTAGTGGTTGACAATCTTTAATAAAGAAAAACTGTTGAAATCTGTATAGTGGTTCTCGAGAAGATTGTTTAAGGTTTCAACCTTTTATGGCCATCTTGGATGTTGCCCAAATTTTAACAAATTGGAAAACCATTGACCTCTGGATAAACAAATTGGAAAACCACTGACCTCTGGATATACATTTGAAGTTTAGTTAAAATTGTGCAAGAAGTTTATGAGGAAACGTGAAGTAAGCAAATGCATCCAGTTCAGGTATTAAAACTAAAAACACAAGAGCTAGACTCAAAACTTGTCCAGTTATTGTTCACCTAGTTAATGTCCCTTTTATACTTAGGTCAAGGTCACTATGTCACACTGTGATGAACTACATAGATAAAAAAAAAAGAAAAAAAAAGGGGAGACGCCGCCGCATTTTAATGCCTACATTTTACCAACTCCATCGTAAACGTAGTCAAATCACATAATAATTTAGACATAATCTTGTGGATTTTATTTTTTTTGTTACAGCAAGCAAGTTATTAAATATAATTTTAACTTTTCCAATACCTAGTACTACTTCATTTGTGTTGTTGTCTTCTGCAAGTAACGCATCCTCTTTCCTGGCAATAATATCAAGTGCCTCTGTGACCATGTCTATGACCACGTCAACTGTAAAAATTAATTATTTTTTTTTAACAAAGGTGTATATCTGATTTATTGAAATAATTTCTGAGGCAGAGCTAAATGATACTTTAGACTTAAGTGAGTAAACAATTCAGAAATATGTTGTCACTTAACTGGTATTAGTAGAAGAAATATGGTTTTACTAAATATAGGGTATAAATATTTGTTGGCTTTGAGTGAATATAAGATGTATTTTCATCGAGAAGCGAGAAAACTTATTTCTTCACGAATGCTTTAGAAGCATACCATCAATCGAAACCTTGATAACTGAACTGCAGTATACCATCACTTTGGTGAACCATGCAAATTATCATCTATTTAAAGTGTAATACCAAATTTGATTCCATTTTTAGCGGTGAAAGATTGGGATTTCTCTGTGAAAGAATATTCATAATCGCTAAATATTAATAACTAACTCCGAACACAAAAATAACTAACTGCGACGCTGAGTTATGACATGGTGCTGCCGTCGACATCATCCGCCGATAACTTTCAATAAAAGCAATAATTTTGGTTAAAATCATGCACAAACTGATTTAAAATGTAATAAACAGATTATTCAATTGCTTTGTTCGATTATAGAGAAATCCTTCAGAAAGTGTCAATTCTTACGGATTGCGGGAGGCACGGTACCCAGGAAAGGCGGGTGGTCTGCCTCCACCTCAAAAAATTGACCGTCATATATAACCTTACTTGTTGAAACACCTACATACAAATAAACAAACAAATACTCCGATAAGATACAATAAATCGCATAATTCCTTTTAAAATTATACATAAACTGATTTAAAATGTAATAATTATATTATTTAACTGCTGGGTTATTATTGGGAAATCCTTCACTCGATGTTAGGCATGTTTTGTTCTTTCACTCACTCGCATATGCTTGTTCCTGAGGAGAAGAACTAGATCTACACGTCTACCATCTCGCGAAGGATTTCCCTATAATCGATCCCAGCAGTTAAATAATCTCTATATCTTCAGTAAACTTTTCATAAAAATAAAAATCTATCTTGATTAAAAATGCATGATTAAAACATGTTCTAAAGTAGACAAAAAATTACTTTATAGTCAAGATTATAAATGTTCAAACCTGTTTCAGATTGAAGCATGTGTTCCGTTCTAAGAACTGTCTGTTTTTCAACAGTCTCTTGTGGGCTATGAAAAATAAAGATGCATACTCCAATCATTTATAAGTAATTTTCCTATTTTGAAATCTTTTCTTTTGACTTTTTCTAAATACATTTTAATATATAACAAGAGGTTGTAGTCTGAGAGACAGTCATATTCTCTGCTGGTAAACTTTTCCCTATGTAAGGCCTTTCCATTAAATGTGCAGACGTATCTCCTTATTGAGGACATATATTTGTGTTTATTTACTTAAAAATCCCTCCATCCATTGAATGTTGTGGTTCTTCACATTGGTAGGTTGTGATGAATACTTGTGCATTCATTTAAACTGTCCCCATGTATGTAAGAGTTCACTATATTTTGCTATATACATATATAGGGTATCTAAGTGTGAACTTGACCTTTAAGCTAGACACCCAGGTGTTGAGTTTTGCACCTTGTCTTCATATAGTGAGCCAGGCTATTATAAAATCCCTCATTGCAAATAAAAGTTATTGAGCGGACACGAATATCTCCTGTTGTTTTTTTTCATCTTTGACCTCTAACTGTGACCTTGACCTCAGGGCTACATATCCAGGTGTTGCACTCTGCACCTTGTGTTGTTATGGTGACCATTTTTGCCACATTATTTTAAAATCCCTTTATGCATACATGTAAGAGTTATGGAACGAATACATATTGAGACTGTAGATAAGCACTCTTGTTATAATGTGCATTAAGTATGACATATAACTGTGACATATAACTGTGACATATAACTGTTAAAACATCAGAAAATGTTAACTCTTTGTATTTCTTATATATGCTTTGTGCACAGAATATGCATAAATTATATTTTAAATATACCTCTCTTCCAAAGTTACATTACATCTCAAAATGTTTTTCAGTGTGTCTTTCCCATATCCGCTTGGGTCCATAAACTTAACATCTGTAGGTAGTCCATGGCATTTGGTCAAAACAGTTCCTTTCTTTATGTCCTGGTAAGGGACAGGTTTTTTCAAACCTGTGGCTGATTCTAAAGTGATAAGAGAGACTATATATAAATAAAGTACAATTCTTGATAGTTTGCTATAGTTCAGGCCGCTTGTTTCAGCCAACGGTTTTTTGGACGGTTAAGACAAAATTCAACTAGGACCTAAATAAGATTATATCAGTGAAACAGACATTTTAAGTGGTTAATAAACAAATGTTACTTTCCAAAATCTGATGAGAAATAAACATTTTATTTGCAAAGTTATTAACGATAGGGCATCTTTAAGGCCAAATAAAAAAATAGTTGTGTTTACGGCTACCCGACCGACCCTAACGTTTTTATTTATACTAAAGAAATCCACCAGTTCGAAAAATACTGGGTACGAAAAACGAGACATTCGAAATGAGGACGGAACGTGCTACAACAACAACAAAAAGCATGGTGGTGCCATGTTCACTGGCTATCACCCAAGAAAACTGCGATCATCAACAAAGAAAGAACGTGGTTATATCTGCCATGGCAGACAGTACTATTAATAACATTTTCCTGAGGGCTCATCCACCTGTGGAAGAAGAAACCTGTAAGGATCAATTAGACATCAAGAGCAACATTCCTGTGAAGTTTCATGGAAATCTGTCCAGTAGTTTCAGAGGAGTAGTCATTACAAGTTTTCTTTATATAACTCTATGTTAACAAAGATGGCCGCTGGCGGCCATGATTAACGTCACATCAAAATAATTTTCTACATGGATCAACATCATTACATACTGATCATTTTAGAAAAAGTCCCATATCAATATCACTTATAGTTTTCAAGAAGTACTCGCTACAAACTTGTTTTTTGAAAATCTATTTTTAGCTGTGGTGGCCATCTTGTATTTCTGACCAACCTGAAATGTTGCTAGGATCATTTAGACATCAAGAGCAACATTCCTGTGAAGATTCATGGAAATCCATCAAGTAGTTTCAGAGGAGTAGTCGCTACAAGTTTTTACTAAATAACTCTATGTAAACAAAGATGGCCGCTGGCAGCCATGTTTAAAGTCGAATCTAAATGATTTCGACAAGGATCAACATCATGTCATGCTGATCATTTTAGAAAATAGTCCCATATCAATATCACTTAAGAGTTTTCAAGAAGTAGTCGCTACAAACTTGTTTTTTAAAAATCTATTTTTAGATTTGGGGGCCATCTTGGATATCACATCAACATGAATATTAGCTAGGATCAACTAGACTTCATGGGCAACATTTCTGTAAAGTTTCATGAAAATCCATTCAGTAGTTTCAGAGAAGTAGTCGTTACAAAAAAAAAGTTTACGGACGGACAGACGGACGGACGGACGACGGACACCGCACCACGGCATAAATTCATCACCTCCAAAAAGTAGGAGAAGGTCATAGATGAAATCGATGAGTCTAAAAAGATGCACTATGCAAGACAGAACTATGTAAAAATAGAAAGTTTTGTCTTCCAAAGATTGATATAAAGTAGGTTTAAAGCATCTAGTGCATAATTATAGTTCACGAGAAAGTGATTTAAATGTATTAAATGTAACAATTAAAGTTATCTGCTTGGATGGTGAAGGTCACATCCATATTTGCTTTTTGTGATGTACAACCCAAGATACAACTGTAAGCAAAGTTTGAAAGGTCTAGTGCATAACAGTTTGTGAAAAAGTGACGTAAACCCAAAAGTTGAATGTAAAACTTATTATCTGCCCTTTGCTTGGAAGTTCAAACATTTGCTTTGTCACTTGGCGATGTACCACCCAAGATACAACTATAAGCAAAGTTTGAAAGGTCTATTGCATACCATTTGTGAGAAAATTACCTAAACGCAAAACTTGAATGTTGACGCATTTCCGCCGCCTGTAAAGTAAGACCTAAGTCTCTTTTTTTTCTTCATAAAGGCGAGACAAAAACAGATCGATTGACCAGCTGCTTTTATGTTGAAGTAGAAAGTTCTAAGGCTGTTCATTGTGACAAGATGATATATTCCTGACAGAGGGACTAAATTTAGTGTTTCATCATTATGCCAGCAAGGAAGCATGTTTTCTTTGTATCTATAGACATCAGGGTGGTATGAAAGAAACAGAAATGTAGTTATGTTGTTCAACTTTTTATTTTAATTGTCAGTACTTGGAGCATGTAAATTGCAAGCAGAAATCAATATAACTAGTGGATAAACATATACTGTTAACTGCAGAATATCTTGTAACCTCTTCTTTTGTTGTAAATATTGGTATCTCTTTCTAATGATTTTCTTTGTTTTTCTTAATATGTACAAGAAAATGTTTACAAACTGTATAAACAGAGTAAGACAGATTTGAAAGAGCAGCTGAGCTATATAAATTGGGCTACTAGAACACAAAAGGTTAAAAGTTATTGCCAAGTTAATTAACAATTAAAGCAGATAAAAAAATATATCAATATCAATAAAAATATATACCGTATTTGTCGGGGTATAGCGCGCACTTTTTTACCCCAGATTCTGTGGCTGAAGTTGGGGTGCGCGGTTTAAGCAACAAGTAATGATTTACTTCTTTTTTTTTCAGCCAAGACGAGAAGTTTTGTGGTTTTCAAAAAGTCGCAAGACCGGCCGTTTACTACAGAGATTGAATCGAACAAAAGTTGGCTTGTTTCTATTGTTTCAATAAAATGCGTTGTATGCTATATGCTTATTATCAATAAAAATAATAAAATCACACTTTACCATGTTTTATGTTGATTATTGTTGAGAAAATACCATTGAAATGTTGAAAAATACAATTGTTTACATCAATCGGCATTTTGAAATGAAAACGAGGCTGGGGTTTTTTCCGAACGCGCAGACTGGTTTAGTGCATATTTTATTAATAGAATACAATAGAATTGTATGTATGATAATTATTTCTAATAAACAACGACCCCTTTATTTATATGTTAAAGTTGATTTCTGAATTTCGAAAACGTAGAATCATGATTATTCCTAAATTGGTTCAAGGGTTCATTTGATTGGGAAAACGTGTTAAGTGTGAAGTGTTTGGTTTATGTTAACTGACCGCAAACAATGATAACTAATTATTAAACAAACATGTGACACTCGACCGGGATAGACGTCTTTTGTCTACTGGTGTGAATTTAATTTTTACTTCTATATTTAACTAGGGAACTTTAAATATCTACGAGTAGGGTTTAGTGTTTGGGGTTTAGGTTTACAGCAGTCTTATACTCTATACGTTTGCTCTCTGATTATTATCAGGGTGCAACAGCTTAGACTGCTTGAAGTTGTTTTTTTTGTCCAAATCACAAAAGTCTATTTTTAGAATCTATTTTTATCCAGAGGCGAGTGTACAGTTTCGGGAATATCCCTACTAAACAATTATTTTCGTTTTTGATAAGATTTGTCTAATAAAAGACTCTTACATCTAATAAAAGAGAAGTTACGCATTAGTTTAGTTATCTAATGCACATATAAAACTCTGAGAGCAACATTTACATTGAAACTTCTTGAATTTTTACTTAGAACATTGTTAGTGATAGAGGATTTTCGAAATTATTCACTGAGTTTATATAGAAACGTACTACATACGTTTCATTTCGTTTCCGGTTTAGGCTTTATGTTTCATGCTACAAATTTAGATACATAGTATTACTATAGTTAGTTAGTTCTGTTTGTAGTGTTGATGATTTCGAGACTGAACCTCGCTTCGAATTTGTTTTCTAAATAAACATATATAAAACTTTAAGGGTTAGCAGAACCAAACGGTCCTTTTCAGGGCCAGCACATATTTATTCGAAAGAATAATCTGTTTTAATTGTCAATCCAAAATATTAAATATAATATGATCGTAATAAAAGCTAAACACGGGCGTGGGTTTTTTATTTTATTGCAACTTGAGTAAACAACAAAAGTACACTCAACAGTACAAGTTTATTTACACTTGAGTAAAAAAACACAGTCTAACATGCAGCTTCGTTTTAGCAAATCAAAATTCGTTTTACATTTCCTTTTTGGTCAATGCTTCAAAATGGTGCTCTGCTGTCCTGAAATTGAAAACAAATGTTTTTAATGCGCGGTTTACGCTACAATACATAAAAAAAAGTTTTTTTCCAAGTATTTCAGGCCCAAAGTCGGGGTGCGCGTTATATGCGCATGCGCGCTATACGCCGACAAATACGGTACATATTTATTGATGATTTGCATAATAAACATATTTTCACAACTGTAATGTTTCAAGTTTTTATTGTACTTCACTGTGTTGTTACAGAATAATTTCTCTGTTTTTGTTGTCCCTGAAAATGTTAACAATGCTGTTAAGTTTATTGTCATTTAGGGTTGCACCAGATTCTCTGCATATTCTCATGACCGAGGAAAGAGTTTCCTGGCCCAGACGATTTCTGTTATTCGTCCTTTATTTAGTATTAACCCATCGCTCACTGAGGCGCTTGTTACATAGTAGAATATACTAGCGGTAAAGCGCTTAGATAACATACAAGCGGTAAAGCGTTTCTGCAACGCATAAACAACATGGCCTAGTCCTCGGGTGACGAGGCTGTGTTTTGCGTTTCAATTTACACAGAAAAGCAGAAGAAACGTACAACCCTGGTAAAAAACTTTATTAAGAAGATTAATCTAAAACAGAACTGGGAAGATCTATTACATCTGTGTATTGAGAATATCCCAGGAGAAAGATTGACGGAAAAACAACTTCGATTTGGGAATTTTTTAGTTGGAAATTGGGAAAAATGGTCAATTTTTTCAATTGGGAATGGGGCCGTTTATCGGTCCCATTTATATAAGGTAAAAAATCGCTGAAATCTCACCCTCGGGATAAGAATTGCAACCAGGCACTCGGCAGAGCCTTGTCCCTGGTTGCAATTCTAAATATTGCAATTTTAAATATTTTATTAGTACAATATAATTAACAACAAGAGATGTTTGTATAACATATATGCCCCCTTGGTTTAAACAAATTATATTTCAACATTTTTTACAACATATATATATTGGTACAGTACATATTAACAGGATTGGAACGAAAGAAAAATCTTATAGAGCTCCTCTCCTTCAATGGCCATGACACAAACATTCCTGCCACAATGGCCATGACACAAACATTCCTGCCACAATGGCCATGACACAAACATTCCTGCCACAATGGCCATGACACAAACATTCCTGCCACAATGGCCATGACACAAACATTCCTACCACAATGGCCATGACACAAACATTCCTGCCACAATGGCCATGACACAAACATTCCTGCCAAGTTTCGAGTTTACAGTACCAGCTGTTCTTGAGTTATCGCGAAGAACAAGCAATTTTTAGTGATTTTTTACAAGCTTTGTTAAGATGGCAACCACATTTCTTAATGCAAATCTACCCAAAAGGGGAGGCGCATAACTACACCATGACATAAACATTTCCTGCCAAGATTTGAATTTGTAGTGCTAACTGTTCTTGAGATATCGCGAAGACAATATTTCGGGACAGACCAACAGACCGACATTTGCAAAGCAATATGCCCCCACCCCCCTTCGAGGGGCATAATTAGTAATATGCAAAAAAAAGAATTGATTTTTGCTATTCAAACATTCAGTAATTCGATTTTCAAATATGCAGTTATGTAGAAAAACTAAAAGGACGCCACAGTAACATACCAAAAAAATTATAATTTTTATATACACCCCCCCCCCCCCCCCCCCCCCCCCCCCCCTTTCTTCGAAGAGGGGCATAATTAGTAATATTCAAACATTCAGTAATTCGATTTTCAAATATGCAGTTATGTAGAAAAACTAAAAGGACGCCACAGTAACATACCAAAAAAATTATAATTTTTATATACACAAGCTACGTAGGAAAACTTACAGGATGACGTGAGTTTTAAACAAATGAAGATTGCCAAGTGATGCTTCAAATATAATCTCAATATATATTGACTGGATGAAACTCGTTCAGTAAATTATATTAAAAACTTGTTTTACTCACTTGTCATTATTGGTATGACAGTTGAGTGCAGCGGTCTCTCTATTCTAGATGTCCTTTATTTTACTGTATGAGAGGTTCCGACCCTCGGATGACGTCACCACCACCAGGTTGTACTGGGCTGGGTTAATCCACTCGGTGACAGATCTGCAACAAGCGGAATTAACAAAATGTGTTTCTTGTGCTGGTTGTCAATTTGTATGATTGAATAAAATACTCAGCGGAGTAAATATGCATACTGAAATGCTTAGATTTAATTAACTGAAAAAGTGTGTTGCCCATTGGCGTAAATTTAAAGACGTTTTTTTCAGATATTTATATTCAATAACCATGATAACAGATTAAGAAGCATATACAATGTAAAACAGTGCAAAATTTGATTCTCTCTTACTTTATCACTGTTAACAACACAACATTTGCATAGAATAGGCATCGAATAGTCAGACCATCCACAGATCAGCAGTGACCAGTCAAATAAACATTGTAACATAGTAGTTTTACGAATAAATAAATTTAAGGCTATTATTAAAATGAATAAGTATGTATATTGTTACAAAATAATGACATTGCCATCCAAAAGAGTAACACCTACATAACATAGGTTAATACCAAGGTTTCTAAAAAGACAAGAGTCTGCATTCCTGTCAACACCCATAACCCACCATTTTTTTCGTTTAACATTTTAACAATCACAACAGTTTTTCACAATCAAACTAAGAGTAACATTTGTTATGGTTATGACATGCTACTTACTTCCCATTAGTTCCTATCCGGTAGATCAGACCATTTTCGTCAAAGTAGTGCTGGTGTGAAAACGTGGCCGCCTGTCCTTCCTTTTACCTCTTCACGAAGTTGAACAAACATCTGTCATAATCATACCACTGTTTGGCCACCTGAGAGGGAATAGAGCTGGCTTCATGATTTTGTAAAAGAACTGTTTTCAAGTATGGGTTCAAATTACGCAAGTATGTACTACACATGTCTAAATATCGCAATCCTTTCTTCTCTGAAACTAAACTCATGGTACATATTGGCAACTGGGTAATGTGATGATCATGTGATGGTCATGTGATTGGGGCCCCCTCATGCCAAGTTTGATAAACAAGAGGTCAATGACCTTGAAGCTCTACTGATTGATTTTGATTTCAGGAAGTAGTCGCTACAAACATTTTTTTGAAAAATTATTTTTAGCCGTGGTGGCCATCTTGAATTTCCGGCCGACCTGATATTTTGCTAGGATCAATCAGACATCAAGAGCAACATTCCTGTGAAGTTCATGAAAATCCGTCAAGTAGTTTCAGAGGAGTAGTCGCTACAAGTTTTCATTATATAACTCTATGTAAACAAAGATGGCCGCTGGCAGCCATGTTTAACGTCGAATCAAAACGATTTTCGACAAGGACCAACATCATGTAATGCTGATCATTTTAGAAAAAGTCCCATATCAATATCACTTATAGTTTTCATGAAGAAGTCGCTACAAACTTGTTTTTTAAAAACCTATTTTTAGATCTGGCGGCCATCTTGGATTTCCGGCCGACCTGAAATTTTGCTAGGATCAATTAGACATCAAGAGCAACAGTTCTGTGAAGTTTCATGAAAATCCGTCAAGTAGTTTCAGAGGAGTAGTCGCTACAAGTTTTCATTATATAACTCTATGTAAACAAAGATGGCCACTGGCAGCCATGTTTAATGTCGAATCAAAATAATGTTCCGACTCGGATAACCATCATGTCATGCTGATCATTTTAGAAAAAGTCCCATATCAATATCACTTATAGTTTTCAAGAAGTAGTCGCTACAAACTTGTATTTTGAAAATCTATTTTTAGCCATGGCGGCCATCTTGAATTTCCCACCGACCTGAAATTTTGCTAGGATAAATTAGACATTAAGAGCAACATTCCTGTAAAGTTTCATGAAAATCCGCCAAGTAGTTTCAGAGGAGTAGTCGCTACAAGTTTTTACTATATAACTCTATGTAAACAAAGATGGCCGCTGGCAGCCATGTTTAACGTCAAATCAAAATGATTTTCGACAAGGACCAACATCATGTCATGCTGATCATTTTAGAAAAAGTCCCATATCAATATCACTTATAGTTTTCAAGAAGTAGTCGCTACAAACTTGTATTTTGAACATTTATTTTTAGCCGTGGCGGCCATCTTGAATTTCCGGCCGACCTGAAATTTTGCTAGGATCATTTAGACATCAAGAGCAACATTCCTGTGAAGTTTCATGAAAATCCGTCGAGTAGTTTCAGAGGAGTAGTCGCTACAAGTTTTCATTATATAACTCTATGTAAACAAAGATGGCCGCTGGCAGCCATGTTTAACGTCAAATCAAAATGATTTTCGACAAGGACCAACATCATATCATGCTGATCATTTTAGAAAAAGTCCCATATCAATATCACTTATAGTTTTCAAGAAGTAGTCGCTACAAACTTGAATTTAAAAAATCTATTTTTAGTTTTGGCGGCCATCTTGGATTTCACATCAACATGAATTTTTGCTAGGATCAACTAGACTTCATGGGCAACATTTCTGTAAAGTTTTATGAATATCCATCCAGTAGTTTCAGAGGAGTAGTCGCTACAAATAAAAGTTAACGGACGGACAGACGGACGGACGGACAGACGGACAGACGGACGGACGGACGACGGACGCCGCACCACGGCATAAGCTCTGCTGATCTCTGATCAGTAGAGCTAAAAATATATGAGGTATAACAAAGATTGTTATAGGCGTATACTGAGATATTGAAAACTTTAAAAGTCAATGTCCTTAATCATTTCTAAATGTGTGGATAGTATCAACAATCAGCACAAACAAACACTGCTTTTATTCTATGAAATGCATATAACAGAATAATCCAAATTATTGAATTTGCCTACCTGAGTAACTGTCTTCATTTAAACAATACAAATAAAGCTTTCATTTGAATTGAATTGGGGTTTTACGCGCACCAACAATAAAAGGTTGTATGGCGCCAACAGGAATGAACATTCTAGGCACACTCTCCATTTAAATCTAGAAAGACTTTTTAACAAGCAACATTTGAGTCAAAGCAATTACAGTATGTGGCATGAGGACATGCATAGGTTAGATAAAGATATTCTATGCCTACCATTTTTCAAGGGAGGCAACTGTGGTGAGTGGCTCCATTTTGAGGTTGCGCCCAGTTCTGTCAGACTGGTCTCTCCTGGCATTCGCTCTAGCTGGAAACATATCGTATGTGTGAATATCTGTAAAAGGGAATGAATAGGAAGTGTACACAGACAAATCAACAGTCTGGACAACATTAATATAGGACTCATAGTTTTGCAATGAGATTCCCGAATTATTATTTAACAATTAAGTTTACTAACAAATCTGCACAATGATAGATTACCGTTTAATTACGCTTAAAACAAGTCAACAGCTCTGGTAAGAAGTTCAGCAGGAAAAAAGGTTATAAAAGCTAGTTTAACGTTCCAGAAGAACAGAATACTAGATACACAAACATCTACGATGGCCCATTTGGCTCACATTTACTTCACTTCTATTTCCTGACTTCCACATTTCGCATTCCGCATTCCGTATTTCATAGTAATTTTTGCCAGCGCTATATATCACTAGCGGACCCAGAGTGGTGTGTAAACTCAGAGTGGATTACTAGCGGATACAGAGGGAAGCCAGTGGGGGCCGGACTGAGATTTTCTAAATTATATAATATACATTATATTAAGCCCCGTCCTCCCCCCACACACACACCACCACACCCCACACCCGTGAAAAATCGCAAATGTGTGGTTTTTATTGTTAAAACATTTGGTCTAAGTTAGATTCTTTCCCCACGCCTCAAGGTAAAATCCTGGATCCGTGTGTGTGGATCCTTGGATCACATCTATCAAACTCGAGTTAAAAAATGTTTTGCTTTTTTAATTATGTTATTTTTAACTTTCGGGTATATATTAAAGCGTATTCGCACCACTTAGATTTTAAGAGAAGGTAATGGCTCTCAGCGAGAATGAAAAAAACAACGCAAAAAATAATAATAATGATGCTACTACTATTACTAGATCTACTTCTACTACTACTAAAACGTTTACTACTACTACTACTACTACTACTACTACGACTAGTGCTACTACTAATGCTACTACTACTACTACAACTACTACTACTACTACTACTACTACTTCTACCACTACTACAACTACACTAATAATAATGCTACTACTACTACTACTACTACTACTAATGCTACTACTACTATATCTACTACTACTACTACTACTACTACTACTACTAATGCTACTGCTACTGCTACTGCTACTACTACTACTACTACTAATGCTACTACACCACTCACACACATAACAATTTCTTGACTTCTGAATTCCGCATTCCGCAATTCCGAATTCCGAATTCCGCATTCCGCATTTAGAAGTAGGTAGTAAGATAATAATAATAATAATAATAATAATAATAATAATTTATGCGTGCACTTGTATGTATGTGTGTTGTGAAATCTCAGTGTTACTGTTAAAGGTGCAATTACTTCTCATATTTTATATATTTTATAACCATGTAATATAAAAATGTATGTATAAAAGTGTATGAATATTGCCAGTGACCACGATTGTTGTATTTTTACTACTATATAAACCTATTTTTACTACTTATATAAACCCCATAACATTAAGTTAAATTTCCTATAACCTGAGTATCCGTGTATACTTTGTATAAATATACACTACTTGAGTATCTGCTTTTCCTTTGTATATACTCATACTATAAACTTCAATATAAAATATAAGCTTTTCAAAAATGCTCTTATTTATTATTAGTGCCAATATGAAAAAAAAGTGTTTTTTTTTGCTTTTTGTTTTTTCATACTCTCTGAGGCGAAGCCATTACCTTCTCTTAAAATCTAAGTGGTGCGAATAAGCTTTTATAAATACCCGAAACTTAAAAATAACATAATTAAACAAGAGGTCAATGACCTTGAAGCTCTACTGATTGATTTTGATTTCAGGAAGTAGTCGCTACAGACTTGTTTTTTGACAAATTATTTTTAGCCGTGGCGGCCATCTTGAATTTCCGGCCGACCTGAAATTTTGCTAGGATCAATTAGACATCAAGAGCAACATTCCTGTGAAGTTTCATGAAAATCTGCCAAGTAGTTTCAAAGGATTAGTTGCTACAAGTTTTTACTATATAACTCTATGTAAACAAAGATGGCCGCTGGCAGCCATGTTTAACGTTGAATCAAAACAATTTTTGACAAGAACCAACATCATGTCATGCTGATCATTTTACAAAAAGTCCAATATCAATATCACTTATAGTTTTCAAGTAGTAGTCGCTACAAACTTGTATTTTGAAAATCTATTTTTAGCCATGGCAGCCATCTTGAATTTCTGGGCGACCTGAAATTTTTCTAGGATCAATTAGACATCAAGAGCAACATTCCTGTGAAGTTTCATGAAAATCTGTCAAGTAGTTTCAAAGGAGTAGTCGCTACAAGTTTTTACTATATAACTGTATGTAAACAAAGATGGCCGCTGGCAGCCATGTTCAACGTTGAATCAAAACGATTTTTGACAAGGACCAACATCATGTCATGCTAATCATTTTAGAAAAAGTCCCATATCAATATCACTTATAGTTTTCAAGAAGTATTTGCTACAAACTTGTATTTTGAAAATTTATTTTTAGCCGTGGCGGCCATCTTGAATTTCCGGCCGACCTGAAATTTTGCTAGGATCAATAAGACATCAAGAGCAACATTCCTGTGTAGTTTCATGAAAATCCGTCAAGTAGTTTCAGAGGAGTAGTCGCTACAAGTTTTCATTATATAACTCTATGTAAACAAAGATGGCCGCTGGCAGCCATGTTTAACGTCGAATCAAAACAATTTTCCACAAGGACTAACATCATGTCATGCTGATCATTTTAGAAAAAGTCCCATATCAATATCACTTATAGTTTTCATGAAGAAGTCGCTACAAACTTGTTTTTTAAAAAACAATTTTTAGATCTGGCGGCCATCTTGGATTTCACATCAACATGAATTTTTGCTAGGATCAACTAGACTTCATGGGCAACATTTCTGTAAAGTTTCATGAAAATCCAATCAGTAGTTTCAGAGGAGTAGTCGCTACAAAAAAAAGTTTACGGACAGACAGACGGACGACGGACACCGCACCACGGCATAAGCTCTGCTGATCTCTGATCAGTAGAGCTAAAAACAGCAAAGTTCATCACAAGCCGAACATGTTGAGTGACTAATGTGAATCAGTGTAACAAACAGAAGATTATTTATTTGCATAAATACCGGTGTCTAATCTAATGCTGTTCAAACTGTCTATACGTGACTGTTTATTAAAATATGTACGCACATTATATATGTAATATGAACAATTATCACACAAATTAAATCCAAATATGTAGGCTGAGTAGTAGCAAGAAAATGTTACATTTAAAATCTACAGAATATAGAACTAGTTAGGCCAAACAAAATGAATTCTCTGTTTCCGCTAACCCGACCGACCCTATTTTTTTCCGCCGACCCTAAAGTTTTTTTCACCGTTTTTGTAACAAAAAATGTGTTTTTGTAACGCATAATATAAATCTTTCCGGTAATTAGTCGTCCCGATACTTGAAACGCATGTCAATAAAGCGTCTACCGATGCAGGTGTCCACACGATGACAATGTTTTTTCAAAAAATCGTTGTCAGATCTGTTGAGTTTGTCCTTAATTTTAACGACATGGCAACAAGTTTACTGCTCAATGCTCGAAAAGTAGGATAGCCAGACGCCCGGGGCTCCTCGAAATCCATTCCGGGCCTGTCTCATTTTACAGACAATGAGCCCGTCGGGCCTGTCTAAAAAAAAATCCTCAAAATCTTACTTGATCTCAAGATCCTCAAGACAAAATACTCCCATGTGTATTGTGAACTGTGAAAACACTTGCAATAAAGTAATTAAAATGTGTTATACACACATTGAAACAATAAGAAGTTTGAATATTTTGCCTGGCTTAGTATCGGCACTTTGTCACAACTGAGATCGACAATTATTGACATAAAACTACATTATCCTGCTATTAGGGTTGTGTTTTCTTTCCTTTTTGATAAGAAATACCATTTTTGTCATTCAAAACACATTAATGCATGAACAAAGTTTGTAATTGATGGTATTTCGATTGAGTGTTTGTGAAATGTTCGGGCCGTAAAAATGCGGTGTCATAGTAGTTTGGATGGTACAAAATTTCGGATATTTTTTTTACGTAATCGAATAAGAAAACATGTCATTTACAAAGTTATATCGCGTAGGAAAAAAAAAGAAAAAAAAAGTTATACCTACCTACCCTATTTTTTTTCAAGACGTTAGCGGAAACAAAGTATTAATTTTGTTTGGCCTTACTATGGAATTTTATTTGCAATGACTAAATATTTCTCACCTATGTATACCATTTGTGTTTCTTGAAAGTGCATCATAAGCCTCTGTAGGCTGGCTGTTTGAATATTGAATGATTGTTTGTATCGTATATGTAAAACAGGTTGTACTATAATAAATAAAATATCTATCTATCTATCTATCTATCTATCTATCTATGAGCTATTGGTACTTTGCCGAACGCAACGGAACGGAACAATGATGTAATAACACTTTTATATACCCATTTAAATAAATCATGCGTATGCATATCAATAGATATTCTGACATTCTGGAGAATCAATGAGAATGAATGTGAAAGTAAGCATATATCTAGTCATGAATGTTTACACCTATACTGAACAGATACCCTTGAAAGCAGAAACATTTCCACCGATGTCTTATACAGGAAGTACTGTTATTACTTGACACAGTTTGTCTACAGTAAAATAAACCCAGTTTTAATCTTGTTGCATGGCGTTCTGTTAAATACCATAACTCCCTGGGTATTGGTATTTAACGAAATGGAACGGAACCATATATACATTACCTCATTTGAATTGGTGATGTCTTTTTTCCTTCGTGCAATGATGTAATAACACTGACATATACCCATTAAATCATATGTATGCATATCAATAGATATTCTGATATTCTGGAGAATCAATGCGAAAGTAAGCATATCTAGTCATGTTTACACATACTAAACAGATACCTTTGAAAGCAGAAACATTTCCACTAATGTCTTATACAGGAAGTACTGTTATTACTGGACACAGTTTGTCGATCAGTAAAATAAACCCAGTTTTAATCTTGTTCCGTTCCGTTAAATACCATTACCACCCCCACCCCACTGGGTACGTTCCGTTCCGTTAAATACCATTACACTCCTCCACCCCTCCCGGGTATTGGTATTTAACGGAACGGAACCATATATGTACATTACCTCATTTGAATTGATGTTGTCTTTTTTCCTTCGTGCAATCATGTAATAACACTTACATATTCATACGTATGCATATCAATTATTCAATAGATAAATTAGAATTCCTTTTTTGTCCTCATGTGTTTACCTGATCCGTTTGGTGCCTTTTCATGTTTAGACACAAACAGTTAAATCGTCCATGTTGATGATTTGCAAAACCATAATATGTTCTTCATCAGAGCTGATCTAGTAAAAATCACAGATCAGGCATTGATTAAAGTTGCAAGAATATATAATGGTTTCCTCATTCATTGAAATCGGTAAAAACATGCTGATCCCTGGTCACATTGAACAGCATATTAGGTTCTGCTCCTTTTTTCTTACAAACACTGGCTACACTGGTATTTATATGCAAATCTTACATGAACTGCATGCGTAATCGGAAACCCGTAATCGGAAACTCGTATGTAAACAAGAGATGACATTGCAACGTTGCAATTATAATAGTTAAAAAAAAAGAGTTGTTTTTACACGTTACTAACGGATGACTTTATTTCACTGATATAACATGTTAATGTTAAACATTTAACAGAACAACGAAGGGAAAATGAAAACTCAACACTTTATTTAATTATATGCGCGCAGGTTTAACATGTTTAATGCCAAACTAATGCTAGGTTAATAAATTGAGATGCTAAAATTAATGTTTGATTTCCGTGTGTCCCTTTAAAGGCAGTGTTATTGCAATGGAAAATATCTTTAAATACTACAAGACTTTCTCCTAAAAAATAAAATAGAAGATTGTTTATTCATCTTGGCATTTCCTTAAAATTGTCATCTAGTGATTTAGATTTTTCATGGAGAGAGAGAGAGAGATGAAACCTCCGTTCATGTGAGGACAAATATAAGTCATAATCCTGCCATGTGAGGACACACATGACCATATGAGGACAAACTCTGTGTCCTTCAGTTACATCTACTACCGTAGATTTAAAGTCGACACAAAACGGAGAGACATGTAACGACATGAGACAATGTCCTCATATAGTATGTGTTTCGACCTAATTGTCCTCACTATATGTCCCCATTTAAAACTCATTTGTCTGTTTTTTTCTCTTTTAAGTGCAAAGCAGAAACTTTTGTGTAATTGAAGATGGGAAATAAACATGATTTAAAAAAAAAATTGCCCATTAAATAAATAAAATTAATTTTAAAAATATGAAATAAAGACAGGTAAGTATTGGCCTAACCTCATTTTATGGAAACACCCACACATAGTCAACAACATGAATCTTGTAGAACAAAAGACATTGTAAAAAAAAACTATTAACATGACCATGACCTACAAATGTACTCATCTCAATACGGATTTGATAATCTACCCGGACACAGTTTCTGCTTGATACATGAGTATACCAAATTTAATTAAATTTTACCAATCAATTTCATGGGAGTATTACGAAACTATGTGATGCCTACCTCATAGTTTAATACGTACCTCGATTAAATCTTTTTTCAAATACAAATGTCACATGCATAAATAGTTTTATTCAAATTGATTAACCTAGAACATTTGATATTGTTTTAAGCCACTGATAAAACTATGCGTTGTTGAAGATGTTTGTAAAGCAATTATTTAAATAGTAAAAAAACACTATCATATTATAGTATCATTTCTTTTTTTCAAATTGCAACAAGTCAAAAACATTACTCAATCCCACGGTCTTTCAATTACCACGCTAGTATAGTACAGGTATAGAAACACATGATTAATTTCGCAAATGATTTTTCACGATACCTTTTCAACACGACTTAAGTCGAAATTTAAGATACCTAAGATGTTTTAATGTTTTCTTAAAGCTACAGAGTCTCTATTTTAACGGTAATAACTCATGAATATCAATGAGTCACGTGTGAAGTAGTTTCAAATTGACGAACACCCCAATAGTCGGTATATAAGACAGATATCAATGCGTAAAATATCACATTTTTATATAGCCTTCGTACAGGTAACATCGATAAACATACGGCTTCATATATTGATAAAAAAAACAAGCCTAGAACGGGATTTGAACCACCGCCTTTACGATTTTAAGTTTAACCACTAGACCACTGCTATTTATTGGTATGTTCTAGCATTATTAACACTAAATATACTTTAAGTAATTACTAGCACACACAAACTCATCAAGCGCTAAATAACAAGTTGAGATATATGGTTGTTTTGAGGCGGATTATTAGTTTCATATTGATAACATATAGTATTAAACTAGGTAATGTTAATTTACATTTCCGACAAGATGGACCATATATTTATGGATTCATCTTAAGTTGCGTTTTCTCAAGAAGCGTTATACATGTAGCTCAGTGGATAGAGCACCTGACTTGAAATCAGAAGGTTGTGTGTTCGAGTCCCGAGAGGCCTTTTTCCTTCTGTAAATCATAATGTTACCTTTGTACAGGTACAATGTACACTGGTTGATGTCTATACAATAAATGATGTCCTGCGTTATGTCTGCTCACTTAAATACCCGATTTCGACATGAGCTGGTGAACATGAAGTTAAAATAAAGATACGTCTACAAAGAAGAAATCGATTGATATAGAGACTCTGTAGCTTTAAGTAGAAGTTCTAGAAAATAACCTCACTTGAAAGTATTATAAGTTGAGAAATATCTTAAGAAGCTTTATGAATATGGGCTCAGCTGCATACACCACACAATGTTTTTGGTGTTTTTTGCAAAAATGGCGGTACAAAATTATGGCCGGTTATTCAGAGTACAGCGCTTTTAACAGGTCGATAAGCAGCATTTACTTGGTCCTTGCTAAAATTCCTTTGTAGTAATCCCCGAAAACAGATAATTCTATATATCATACATATATATATACAGGGATGGAAACTAACTTTTAAAGCTTGGTTGCCCAAACTGGCAACCATCTTCTGGATTTTCGTTGCCCAGCTGAAAATTTATGAGCCCAGATTTTCTGGATTTTTCTTTTCGACACACTAACAAACACATTAACAAACATGATTTTAATAAATTTACTTTATTTAGGCCAAACAAAACAAGAGGTCAATGACCTTGAAGCTCTACTGATTGATTTTGATTTCAGGAAGTAGTCGCTACAGACTTGTTTTTTGAAAATCTATTTTTAACCGTGGCGGCCATCTTGAATTTCCGGCCGACCTGAAATTTTGCTAAGATCAATAAGACATTAAGAGCAACATTCCTGTGAAGTTTCATGAAAATCCGTCAAGTAGTTTCAAAGAAGTAGTCCCAAAAGTTTTCATTATATAACTCTATGTAAACAAAGCAGCCATGTTTAAGGTCAAATCAAAACGATTTTCGACAAGGACCAACATCATGTCATACTGATCATTTTAGAAAAAGTCCCATATCAATATCTCTTATTGTTTTGAAGAAGTAGTCGCTACAAACTTTTTTATTTTAAATCTATTTTTAGCTGTGGCGGCCATCTTGAATTTCCGGCCGACCTGAAATTTTTCTAGGATCAACTAGACATCAAGAGCAACATTCCTGTGAAGTTTCATGAACATCCGTCAAGTAGTTTCAGAGGAGTAGTCGCTACAAGTTTTTACTATATAACTCTATGTAACCAAAGATGGCCACTGGCAGCCATGTTTAACGTCGAATCAAAATATTTTTCCACAAGGATCTACATAATGTCATGCTGATCATTTTAGAAAAAGTCCCATATCAATATCACTTATAGTTTTCAAGAAGTAGTCGCTACAAACTTATTTTTTAAAAATCTATTTTTAGCTGTGACGGCCATCTTGAATTTCCGGCCAACCTGAAATTTTGATAGGATCAATTAGACATCAAGAGCAACATTCCTGTAAAGTTTCATGACAATCCGCCAAGTAGTTTCAGAGGAGTAGTTGCTACAAGTTTTTACTATATAACTCTATGTAAACAAAGATGGCCGCTGGCAGCCATGTTTAATGTTGAATCAAAACAATTTTTGACTAGGATCAACATCATGTAATGCTGATCATTTTAGAAAAAGTCCCATATCAATATCACTTATAGTTTTCAAGAAGTAGTCGCTACAAACTTATTTTTTAAAAATCTATTTTTAGCTGTGACGGCCATCTTGAATTTCCGGCCGACCTGAAATTTTTCTAGGATCAATTAGACATCAAGAGCAACATTCCTGTAAAGTTTCATGACAATCCGCCAAGTAGTTTCAGAGAAGAAGTCGCTACAAGTTTTTACTATATAACTCTATGTAAACAAAGATGGCCGCTGGCAGCCATGTTTAACGTTGAATCAAAACGATTTTTGACTAGGATCAACATCATGTCATGCTGTTCATTTTAGAAAAAGTCCCATATCAATATCACTTATAGTTTTCAAGAAGAAGTCGCTACAAACTTGTATTTTAAAACTCTATTTTTAGCTTTGGCGGCCATCTTGGATTTCACATCAACATGAATTTTTGCTAGGATCAACTAGACTTTATGGGCAACATTTCTGTAAAGTTTCATGAATATCCATCCAGTAGTTTCAGCTGTGAAGTCGCTACAAATAAAAGTTTACGGACAGACGGACGGACGGACGACGGACGCCGCACCACGGCATAAGCTCCGCTGATCTCTGATCAGTTGAGCTAAAAAGCAAAACATTTTTTAACGCGAGTTTGACAGATCAACATACGTGGATCCAGTATTTTACCTCGAGGCGTGGGGAGAGAGTCTAACTTAGACCAAATGTTTTAACAATAACAAGAGGTCAATGACCTTGAAGCTCTACTGATTGATTTTGATTTCAGGAAGTAGTCGCTACAAACTGGTTTTTTGAAAATCTATTTTTAGCCGTGGTGGCCATCTTGAATTTCCGGCCGACCTGAAATTTTGCTAGGATCAATAAGACATCAAGAGCAACATTCCTGTGAAGTTTCATGAAAATCCGTCAAGTAGTTTCAGAGGAGTAGTCGCTACAAGTTTTCATTATATAACTCTATGTAAACAAAGATGGCCACTGACAGCCATGTTTAACATTGAATCAAAATAATGTTCGACTCGGATAACCATCATGTCATGCTGATCATTTTAGAAAAAGTCCCATATCAATATCTCTTATATTTTCAAGAAGTAGTCGCTACAAACTTATTTTTTACAAATCTATTTTTAGCCATGGCGGCCATCTTGAATTTCCGGCCGACCTGAAATTTTGCTAAGATCAATAAGACATCAAGAGCAACATTCGTGTGAAGTTTCATGAAAATCCGTCAAGTAGTTTCAGAGGAGTAGTTGCTACAAGTTATCATTATATAACTCTATGTAAACAAAGATGGCCGCTGGCAGCCATGTTTAACGTCGAATCAAAATAATGTTCGACTTGAATAACCATCATGTCATGCTGATCTTTTTAGAAAAAGTCCCATATCAATATCACTTATAGTTTTCAAGAAGTAGTCGCTACAAACTTGTATTTTGAAAATCTATTTTTAGCCATGGCGGCCATCTTGAATTTCCGGCCGACCTGAAATTTTGCAAGGATCAATTAGACATCAAGAGCAACATTTGTGTGAAGTTTCATGAAAATCCGTCAAGTATTTTCAGAGGAGTAGTCGCTACAAGTTATCATTATATAACTCTATGTAAACAAAGATGGCCACTGGCAGCCATGTTTAACGTCGAATCAAAATAATGTTCGACTCGGATAACCATCATGTCATGCTGATAATTTTAGAAAAAGTCCCATATCAATATCTCTTATAGTTTTCAAGAAGTAGTCGCTACAAACTTATTTTTTAAAAATCTATTTTTAGCCGTGGTGGCCATCTTGAATTTCCGGCCAACCTGAAATTTTGCTAGGATCAATTAGACATCAAGAGCAACATTCCTGTGAAGTTTCATGAAAATCCGTCAAGTAGTTTCAGAGGAGTAGTCGCTACAAGTTTTCATTATATAACTCTATGTAAACAAAGATGGCCGCTGGCAGCCATGTTGAACGTCGAATCAAAACGATTTTCGACACGGACCAACATCATGTCATGCTGATCATTTTAGAAAAAGTCCCATATCAATATCTCTTATAGTTTTCAAGAAGTAGTCGCTACAAACTTATTTTTTACAAATCTATTTTTAGCCGTGGTGGCCATCTTGAATTTCCGGCCGACCTGAAATTTTGCTAGGATTAATTAGACATCAAGAGCAACATTCCTGTGAAGTTTCATGAAAATCCGTTGAGTAGTTTCAGAGGAGTAGTCGCTACAAGTTTTCATTATATAACTCTATGTAAACAAAGATGGCCGCTGGCAGCCATGTTTAACGTCGAATCAAAACGATTTTCGACAAGGACCAACATCATGTCATGCTGATCATTTTAGAAAAAGTCCCATAGCAATATCCCTTAGAGTTTTCAAGAAGTAGTCGCTACAAACTTGTTTTTTAAAAACCTATTTTTAGATTTGGCGGCCATCTTGGATTTCACATCAACATGAATTTTTGCTAGGATCAACTAGACTTCATGGGCAACATTTCTGTGAAGTTTCATGAAAATCTATTCAGTAGTTTCAGAGGAGTAGTCGCTACAAAAAAAAAGTTAACGGACGGACAGACGGACGGACAGACGGACGACGGACGCCGCACCACGGCATAAGCTCTGCTGATCTCTGATCAGTAGAGCTAAAAACCAAATATTTGCGACTTTTCACGGGTGTGGGGTGTGGTGGTGGTGTGGGGGGCTTAATATAATATATCTTATATAATTTAGAAAATCTCAGTCAGTCCAGCCCACACGGGCTTCCCTCTGGACCCGCTAGTGATCCACTCTGAGTTTATACATCATCCTGGATCCACTAGTGATATATTGAATTGAACTGGGTTTTAAGGCGCACAAACACATGAAAGGTTATATGGCGCCTAACAGGCATGGACATGCCAGGCTCATCCTCCATGTACATCGAGATAAAATATGGAGAATGGGCCTAGGACCTTCTCATTGTGAACTACAGAGTTGCTGCAAATTCTATTGCAGGTGGGAAGCAGAGTGGTTTTTAGCTCCGCCGTCCACTTATCATAGCAACACATGACAACGGAAAGTAGTACGTCATTTTCCGTCAACGTCAAAAAAAAGTGAAACAGCCGCCATTTTCTTTTTTTTAAACGCGTAATCTGGAAGATTGTAACAAGTTTACACGATTAAAATTTTTGTTCCCTTTTAAGTTTCGTCATCTTCAGCTGTATTGACTTTTAGATGCTTTACTGCGCGAGAAATTTCGAGATTCACCCATTTAAAATTCCGAAGCGAGGGGAAGTAACTCGTAAGAGATGTCATTGTTAAAATGCGTTTAAAAATGGTAACACTTGTGTTCTTTTCTAATGAAATACAAGGAGATACTAAAAATATGTTGTTTAAGCTTAAATAGTACATGGCGTGTACTACATGTTACGAACATCATGGTATTTCTTTATAAAAATTACACGCTAAAACGATAAAATGTTCGACTCGGCACTGTCGGTCAAAAAATATAACGAGTGTAAAGTCATTGAACGTCTACAGGTGCGTATTCGGTATTCGGTGAAGGGGCTCACACTAAGTCTGAAAAGTAGTCTGTAGCCTATATTTAAAAAGGCTGACCGCTGTTCAGCTTCTCGTTGTGCATTTTGATGGCCAATCTGGAATTATGGAACTCAACTGGCCACCCGCTAATGTTTTTTTATTTATTTTTTATTGGCGAGTATCACCATATGCAGCCATATTTAACATCAAAATATACTAAAACAAAGCTGCAGTCCAATTTATTTGGTTATCCCTCACCGGCCCGTCACCACCACCATCACCCACCCCACCCATAAAAAAAATATAAAAAATGCGGATCTGGTCAGGGTAGGTGTCTCATTAGAATCGCGGAAACCGCCCTACTCCTACTTTTGCTTATTAAACATGCTCGGAGAATAGACTTCGATATATAAACTTCAGATAGGAGGATTTATGTCTGCTTACGATGGACGAGGCTAAACACACTGAAGAAACTCAGTGGCGCCGTTGTCTTGAACCCGGATCCTGTGCTTTTAAGTTTTTAAGTGCACCGCATTGTCCGCTACACCGACACTTGACAAAACAAATATAACGGCTTAATATGTCAAACTAGTATAGACATGGAAATATCAGTTTCCAGATTGTTATTAGTGGGAAGCGGTCACTAAGTCGACCTTGAACTAGAAGTGTGTTCCATCACCCATGAACACTTGCTTCGCCTGCTGACAGTGCTGTTTGCTTATTTCCAAGGTTAGGTTGCCGGTTAGGCTGATAAATAGGGCATAACCTGCCAAAATGAAAGTCAGAGGTATTGCACATGTGTAACAACATCCATTGAGATGAAGACGTTGGTGAAGTTTCATGAACACAATTAAAATACTTTTCAATTGATGGCCAAGGTTAGGTTGCAGGTTAAAGCATGACAAAGTGATCGATAAGTGTCTGCCATCCTAAGCAGTAGACACAAAAATAAGTGTTCAGTTCTCATATGAATATATCTGTCATGCGGATATTTTTTATGCACTCTTCAACCCAATGAATTTTACTTGACCAGGCTAGACCTGTGACATTTGCTTTATCAGACGAGTACCGCTAAGTACATCAAAACATGTTTCGAGATGCTAATTTCAAATTCAGTGCTCTATATACACTTCAAGATTGCCATCATCGGCTCATGTGTCACTTTAATTACAAAAGATCTATTTCAAAAGCTTGAATAAACAATAAATAAATTAAAATGACCTTGTGTTCCCAAAAGGCAGTTTTTCAGTTTCAGATACATGCATGACTGTACGCAAATGGAAACTTTTTTTACATACAATGTAGATCCAACTGAACCAAAGAATAAATACTACAATATTTTATATATATTATATTTATAAACTAAACATCTATTAAATACTACAATAATGAAATTTACTTCATACTTACAACATACTTACAACAAAAAAATCAATGTCATATATGGCCTAAAATGTGTTAAAATGATGTAAAACACCAAAAGTTTTTTTGAATGTGAGCATCTACTGTCAATGTATGACATTGTATACATTTGGTGTTTTTTAACAGCTTTACATATTAATAATATATAGTCTCTGTGAGGCATAATTATGTTCATTTTGGTTCTTTAAAAAAATAATGTCTGCTTAGTCCTCGGGATTGCCAAACTGAAGTCACCATCATGATCAGGCGAACACATCTCAAGCGGGATACGCAGTAACAAGTATATACTGTAACGCATAAGGCCGAAGAAAAATTCACCGCGTTTCTGATTTGGCCTAATAAAATGAATATATTTCCTTGAGTTTAGAATCTTGCGATCACAGTATTGTCAACTTTTTTGGTTAAATCCACACCTTCCAGGGTTGCATTGGTATTTGAAGAACGAAGGGCATCTGGAAACCAGATGATGCGTCTCTGAAATGAACAAAACAAGTTGTTAAAAAGGATAGATTGGTGGTACAAAATATATAAGCCATATGATATATGCATGGAATTTCACATGAATCAACAGAGTGTCCTGTTATTTTTAAAAGGATTTTAACTTTGGCTGTCGTATATACCGTATTTCCTCTAACAGTAGCTCCCGGGCACTATGGAAAGTGCGAAGGGGGGGGGGGGGGGGGGGGGGGGGGGGGGAGGGGCTAATATTATGATACAACTTTTCAATTTATTTCACCTCCTTTCCCCGGACTGTTTCCTTATAGAATTACTGTACGGCGATCTTTTACTGTTACACCGGTATTGACTTAACCAAAACATGACTGTACCGAGTATATTACTGTCATCACTCTGCATCTATATGATACACATTTCTGTCAAACTTGACGATTACAAAACGGGTTGGTTGCATATGAATTAACCAATAATAAAAGATAAACTAAATAGTAAATTGAAAGGAACGAGATAAATAAAAGCGGTAATTGTATTGATGATGATAGCGCTTTAAGGTTTATGTCATAGACCATACTGGTGTCGAAGGTAAAAAACTCCCATAATCAAATCCATAAGCGGTAAAAACAGTGTGTTTTTTAGAAACAATTAATTTAATCAAATCCATTAGCGGTAAAAACATTGCGTTTTTTAGGAACTTTTAATTTTTGAAGACGGTAAGGTTTCTTAAAACAGGTGGGGGCTCTTCTATTATAGAGGAAATACGGTATTAATATATAGGTAAATTGACATCACAGAGAAATGTGAACGTTTAACATCAACTTGTATGGGTTTTTGTGTGATAAATAGAATCTCACAAAATCATCTATTATTTTTTTAAACTCTTCAGTAAACATTAAACATTATTTGATGCTCGACAAGCCGCGCATTGTGTATTTTTGCCAACTCGTTTAATAAATCCGCACTCGATCATGGAAGATCAGCTATTATATCCGCCGAGAAAAAATATTTAATAATTATTCTCCCATCACTGCTAAAATCAACAAAATATTCTGAAGTATATAATTTTTTTAGGTCACACATAGATGAAATATTACATTTTTATATTGTGCCCGGCCTTCGCACAGTATAGGTTATTTAGAGCCGCCCCAGAGAGAGGAAAAGGATACATAGGAATCTGGGAACCGTGCCCCTACTCTTATTATCGAATAGATTCCTGTTGTTCCTTAACGTGCTTGGAGGATAGACTGATACACGGGACCGCCCGGTTTACGTCCCCATCCGAAGGACGAGGTTAAGGGAAAGTGTGTTTCCCAAGAACACATCGACGGAAAGGATGAGATATGAAATGCCTGTATATAACTCTCTATAATTATAGTATAACTGTGTAATTTATATATTATTACTAATTGCTGATATTATTGCAACAATCATATATTTAAACCTATGGTAGAATAACGAAGACAAATAATACATCTAAATTTTAGTTAATTATATGCAAGCAGTTTTGAAGTGAAATTGATACGGGACTAATAAACTGTGATACTAATGTTCGACAAATCTTCAAGATTGCCATATGTCCCTTTAAAGTGTCCTATTATTTGTAATTTAACTGGGGCGGTCTTTAATAATATCGCTGAAAAGTGACAACAGCACAGAGAAACTTTTATGTTGTATCATGTGTATCCATTGTTTTATGTGATGGAATTTCACAATATCTCAACAAAACAAACAAAAAAGTAAAGTATTCCAATGAGCTGGGACAATTATACTTATAGTTAGGCACTCCTCTTTTTTTTTTAAAGTAGCTATCCCGCCAAATAACTACAAAATTGCACTAGAAAACCGTTTATCGAAACTCTATCCATATAACAATGTATATGCGCTGATTAAAAGTATAGGTTTATAATAGGTTCTTAGAATACCCGTGATTGAATAACCGTAAAATGATGGTAACTCGTAATTCGACACTCCAGTTCTGGGTTTGGTCCGGCTGGTTAAAGCCGTTTATACTGTGTATGTATGAGTTTGATTTCTCAAAATATGTAAGTTATATATATACTTTGTCATCAGTAGGTTTAGAAACAGTGTACATAATGTTTATAAAATTTGACTGTTGTTGGCGGGATGGCTACTTTAATGAGAATGATAAAAAAATCTGTACAAATCGGGTTCTCCCACTCAAATAAATCTACTGTTTCTCAAGCTTATCAAGCTTATTAAAATCTTCATTTATAAAAACCACGTTAAAGAACCGCAGAAATGTATTCCCGAATTTGGGGCGGCTCGAAATATTAACATTTGCTAGTAAGATAGATAGAGTAGCTTAGGTACATTTTTTTTGAATTCCACTCTCTGGGGTGGCTCGAAATATTGCCATATTATTAGCTTAATTAACCTATATCACTGGGGTCAAATATATTAAAGTTTATAGCTTTAGCTTACCCAGGGCTAGGCTAAGTCTCAGAGCTGGAACTTGGAGATGCCACTTGACAGAAGGTGGCAACATCTGCAAAGATCCCTGAAAGAAAATCAATTGTTGTTTTTATACATACATACCTACAGTAGATGTGTTAATCCTTTACAGTACTGCTGTAGCTATATGCAAATTTGGGCAGTGTGGGGTGTGTGTGTGGGGGGTGGGGGGGGGGGGGGGGGGTTGGATGATGCAAGGGCACCGATTTTGTGGGTGGGGAGGGTGAAGGGGAGGTGGCAACGGTGCATTTCTGATCTGCGGTCATAGAGGGGGTTTGGGGACAAGGCCATTTATTTTTGGGGAACAATGGAACATTTTCTGTCATTGGTAATATTTTTGGGAACAATGGAACATTTTCTGTTATTGGTAATATTTTTAGGAACAAGGGAACATAATAATAAAAATAAATGGAAAAATATTTTTGGAGAACAGCAAAATATTTTTGGGGAACATTGGATCATATTTTCTGTGAACATAGACCCCACTGGAAGGGTCTCATCATAGAAATAATACATCAGTGCTATAAGCCTATATTATTATTACATTTTAACGGAGACACTATAAACATGAACATGCACTAAATAAAACACATTTATGG
>JAWPHD010017177.1:0-45962 GCA_037043455.1 Cyrtodaria siliqua | reverse complement strand
CCGATAAGCACAACAATGGACGAATACAATGGCAATTTTTAATTATATGCAGCATGTTTACAGCTATAATAATGCTAACTAATAAGTGTGTGTCCATTTAAAGGGAGTACATCAGGCTATTCAAAGGGGCCTAGGGGTCTGACTTAAAATTGACAAATAATGATATTTTCTATTTCTAAAGCGCCTAAACATAATGAATGATCCTAAAAATGACCCCTTAGTTACAAGGAAATTCATTCGGTACAGTAATACGTGCTATCCTAGGTTACGCACCAGGGTTAATTTCAGCATTTTATTCCCGATTCCGTCCTAGCTATATGGTGTATTCGAAGTTTAAACCTTAACAATATGGTTCGAACATCATATTTCGATGGATATAAGTGTTTTATCATTAATTGGAACATTTTTATAATTTAAGATATTTATAGAAAAATCCTGATGTACTCCCTTTAAGTGCGATATGTGCGTATACGATGGCCACTCCGCACAATTTAATTGAATAATATTTTATTGCTTGATGTTATTTACATAAATACGAGTACATGTGATATAAAAATTACAATAATAAATAACATTTACAAATGGATTTGACCACGTCAGTTACGGTCCACTCCGCATAATTTGATCAGGAAGACATCCCCCATAGAGTCATAAACGTAACCGGCCAAATCAGATTAGCCATAGCCCCCATACAACAGTTAGCGGGATGAGACTGACTGCCCTGACTATTACGGGTGTCTTCTAACCAGACCTTTCATGGTGTCATCAACGTTTACCGCATAGTAATACGTCAATTGTTTACTGCAGTTTCAAAAAGCACTACATATAAGGTAATAAATGTATTATTTCGTCGGATAATGTATTATTTTGTCGGATAATGTTTTATTATTTCGTCGGATAATGTATTATTATTTCGTCGTATAATGTATTATTTCGTCGGATAACACTCTCATTGAAGCAGCTACCCTAAGGTTAAAGGTACACTACTTTTATTTTCAACCGTAACGGACATGATGCAGGTGTTGTGCCCACTTTTAACGTATGCAAGTATCATGCATTGGTCGTGAGACACACGCATTTTTGTGTCAAATCACGCTCACACGCATACATTTTACGTTAGACCCAAATGGTTTTTGTCTGCGGTTTTTTAAATAAAATTTAGTATATTTTATATACCAAAAATCAATAAAAAAAATTAGTAGGTCTATAGTTTAACCAGGATTTCCATATCACTTCCGTATATTGTGTGGCTTAAATTAATTCAGTTGCAATGTATGGATATATGAACAGTATAACAATTATACCTCTTATGTAAGCTCAACTTCCTGAAATTCAAAAACAGACCTTCTCGACAACCGCCCCTTAGCTCCCATGTCACGCTTGACCTTCACTGGGCCTTGACAGCTATGTTAATGTATAATATTACCGTCAAATTTGCAATTAAATTTCCCGATTTCACCAGGCGTTTACTGATTTGAAACTAACCCCACCCCACCCTACCCACACTCCCGATAGAAAGTTACGCGACCTTTAACAATCACAAATTAGGCTGTTAATAATTCATTTGGCACTGCACGCTACCTGTTTGATGCTTAAGCGCAGAGCTCGTGGGATACAACTAATAGTACATCTGTTTACACAAACATGCGGTATTGAAACTGTTTATTTGACACAGATTTCAAAGTTTAATTCTATGTTATTGACGGGATTGCGTAATTCCCTAAGTTGTTCTTCGTCAACGATTTCATTTTCATTTTAATAAGAATATTCTTTTAACAACTGTTATTAAAAGTACACTACACCTTTTATATCTTAAACACTTAACTTCCGTATTTTATTTAAACAATATCATATTGTGACCATATCAATGTTTGGCTACTTGTAACTGCTCTGTCAATATTTGAAACACGAAAGGCAATGTTGTTTTCTTGAATAAAGTTCGTTTGCCTTTATGTCACTTCAACTGATTTATAATCGATACAACATGATAATTAAATTGAAAATGTAAATCCCAATTTACTTAAGGAATTACACTTTCTGATTGAACCGTACATTTGTACAGCGTATTTTTGCATTACTGAACGTAACATAATAGCAGGCAAGTTCTCATTTTTTTCTATTTAATACAAAAGTTAATGGTAACATGAAGTCCACACTCTATTGTACCCAGCTGTACCGGGATTCTCTGGAGGTTTTCAAGATGGAGGAGCTATAATCCTTAGAATGGCACACACACACACACACACACACACGCACACACACACAGAGAAGACAATAGCTTGCGACCATAGGTCAAAATAACAGGTGGGTCAAGTGCATCTCTATTCCGACGGTAGACTGTAGTGGGTGGTCATGGGTTATCACGGCACGTGTATGTCTATTCCGACGGTAGACTGTAGTGGGTGGTCATGGGTTATCACGGCACGTGTATGTCTATTCCGACGGTAGACTGTAGTGGGTGGTCATGGGTTATCACGGCACGTGTATGTCTATTCCGACGGTAGACTGTAGTGGGTGGTCATGGGTTATCACGGCACGTGTATGTCTATTCCGACGGTAGACTGTAGTGGGTGGTCATGGGTTATCACGGCACGTGTATGTCTATTCCGACGGTAGACTATAGTTAGTTAGTTAGTTAGTTAGTTTACTTGTTGCTTGTTTTGAATGGTGTTTAACGTCGTTTTTAGCAAATGTTATGCCATATATGATATGTTTTGTGGTTGAGGCAGACCCACCCCCACCCCATCCCCATTTTTCTTGAGTAGAACCAGTAATGTGTACCTACCGCGCCATCCGTAATATTCGACATGTTCTCGCTTGACAAGTCGATCTCCTATTACTCATCGGGCGGGAGTCTAGAGAAAATGTCCATGTATATTCAAACGGTAGTCTACTATATTATTAAACTATTATTCACGTGCATGCCTTTTCAAACTCGTGAGTGTCGGGTGTATTCTTGAGACACGCAATGAAAAAAAACTGCTCAATGGTTATACAATGCTTACTAGTATACTGAACAGTGAGCACTACTTAACGTTAAATTCTCAGTGGGACCTACTTTACATCCAACAGTGCTTTGACGTAGATTAGCTATCAATAATTAAAATCGTATTATTATTTGAATATATTTAAAAACAAGAGGCTCAAACGGTCATAAGGTCGCTCTACTGTAACAATTGAGATGAAGCGAAATTTACATTTAAATCATGTTATGAAATTTATCTCACTTTGTGAAGTTTACCTCCCTTTACGAAATTAACATCTCTTCAGCACATGGTTTATGTCATATATTCTTACGGATGGCGGGAGGTTCTACCCAGGAAAAGAATGTGGTCTGCCTCTACCACAAAAAATCGACCGTCATATATATTACATGTGTTGAAAATGACGTAAAACAATAAATAAACAAAAACAAACAAAGGTCATATAATACTGAGTCTCCCCTTCAGACATGCCAGCGCCAGGGGGCGGACACACATCTAATGTAGCGCAACAGTTATGTTTGTTTGTTTGTTTGTTTGTTTGTTTGTATGGTGTTTTACGTCGTATATGACGGTCGATTTGTTTGTGATGGAGGCAGACCACCCACTTTTCCTGGGTAAAACCAGTACTGTACACCTCCCGACATCCGTAAGAATCGACATTTTCTCACTTACAAGTCGAGCTCCCAGTGGGATTCGAACCCGCAGCGGTGACAGGCGAGAAGGTCCCAATTGTGGTCCCCTGACGAAGGCTGGACCGGACAAAAACACGAAATGGTCATTTCTGTGGTCACGTCATTTTTGTGGACACGTCAAAATGCCAAAATGCCAAGGAAATACAAACATAAAATGTTGAAGTTAGGAACTGGAGACAAACGTTGCATGATCTTGACCCATGCCCTTGAACCGATGCGTGGCACTGGTCTATTGACGATATATACATATACATATCAAGTTTCATCCCATCAGTTTAGGGGATATGGACCGAATTCGAAAATGTTACATATACAACACAACAAATGCATGAACTTGTCTCGTGACATTGATCTTGACAATAGGATTCCAAATTTTATACATGACAAACAGTATATTAATGATATATACGCACACTAAGTTTCATTCCAATAACCTCGAAACCGTTCAGGAATATGACCAGGAAACGAAAAGGGCACGACCTTGACAATGAAGAACACCACAACGAAAATGGTATGCACCACACCATTTATTAATGATAATAACACACATAAATGTTCACCCAGATATATGCCAATCTGAACAAAACATCACAATACAATACTATTTAGGTAAACTAATGCGTCAACAAACTGAATTTCAGTTATTTATATTTGTTTACATGATCAAGGGTCGTAACTATGCCACGTAATCTTGAGTATTTTATGCTCATTGCCAAACGCGTTCAACTCCTCAGGTAGCATAATAAGTCGGTCTGACTGATGATCCACGTATGTCATCAGCCAGGCGCCATCTATATCCGAGTGTTGCAATCCATTAAGCCCAGAAGTTTTTCCAGACGGCGGATCAGTATTCAGGATTAGTCACTACCACTCAATAGATGGCTTCCAGCAGTGGTGGTCTCTTTTGCACCACGGCTAGCTGGATGCTTTTTCTGTAGGCCTACTCATCCTCTGGACCTCATATCTTCACTCCTTTCCAAGACACTGATCATTGTCCACATTGAAAGCGCGTAGCAGTGAAGCCTCTGCAACCGATTTTGCTGGACAAATGTATGCATGCCAGCCTCGTTCTTTACAGATCTTCAGTAGCTCTGTATGCTTGACTTCCTTGCTCTCATACGCTATCTGGTATATATTTCCCCATGACACATTAAGTTTCACCATTACAAGTTGTTTGAACTTCGGGGGACCACAGAATAATATCAGATCTGAAATTGGTCTGGACAACGTCAGGAAACACTACTTGCTCCAATCTGCCTTTATTGCCCAGCTTTCTGCTCTATGAAGAACCGAACCGTACTGCTCTGAGTAAGTATTTCGCCTTTCTTTCACAGATGGTATAAAGGTTGAGTCAAACTTTTCTTGACCCTCTTGTTCTTCCGTTATATTGCCATTGTATCGAACAGCACCCAGAGGACTTGTCATGCCTACATCTGTAGTGGCATTGTGTATCCACAATTTGACAGAAAGATAGGATATGCTACATGGTTCTTCGTCGCCTAAACAGTGAAGATGCAGGGTCATAAGTAAATTTCCGTCGAAAACATTGGTTGATGATGGTAGAAGGTCGTACAATGAATGTTAATGAATTGTATTAGCATGGGCTCGTACTTTCAAATATTGCCTCGGTCACCCGGCCCGCTTATGTTTTTTTCGCTACGCTATTCTATGGGGATTCAGAACCAGACTATCTGTAAGACATATGCATGATACGGTCTTGGCGGACCGAGGCTATTCCAAATAGCATGCAAATGCATTTATATAGGGTATATTCCATCTTGTTCAAGCACTTTGCAACTCTATCTCTACTGCTTTCGCTTGTCTGGCTTCTTCCTCAACAGCCGTCCTCGTCTTGAATCAGTTTCCTTCGTACCGTTGTATTTGCCACTTTCCATCAATTCTTTGTTGTACTGTCCTTCACATGTTGTTATTACAGTGTCTTTGTGGCGAGGCATGCTATCTGCCTGTTATACTACCTGACTAGCAGACCTGTTCTGGTTTCAATATGAGCTTTACACTCCGTCGCATCCCTTGCGTCTCTTAAAGTTACGACCAGTCTTGGCTACTTTAAACCCTTCAAAAATAGATGCTAGAGGTAGTTCTGTATACGTTCGCCACTGTGCTTTCCTCTTTGATCGTGCGATAACCGGGCAGATAGCGGACCCACCCTATGATGACTTCTACCTGGAAGGACGGTGACGTTTGATGTTTGTCTTCAATCTTGTCATGTCGTGCCCTTACTGGTTTATTCTCTTGTTGCTCTGGCTTCTTCCAAGACATTACGTGCATGATGTGTGGCTTTATATGCGTTATTGTAGACATGTGTATCTAAAGGACAAAAGAAACGCAACTCTGTATTAATAATCAAATATCTTGGTGTGTATTTCTCTCAGACGTTGAAATAGTATTGTTATAGTTCATTTATGCACGCCAAGATGGACAGAAACCATACGCTGCGAAATTCCGCACAACAGCTATCTGACGGCGTCTTCACGCTCCTCTTTGACGGCGTCTTCACGCTCCTTTTTACGTAAACCTGGCGTAAAAAAACTTCTTAAATTCGACAAAGAACGTTGGATTCTTGATAAATGATGTCGTGCGAAAAAAATATGAGCAAAAATGGCATGTGTTCCCGAGTACATATGCAACAACCCGTGCATCGCGTGCATTTGTTAAATTTTGTGTTTTATGCTTTACTTAAGAATACTTTTCAAAATCAAATACGGTGGAGGTATCGGTGACGATTTTCGATCAGTTGTAAATTAACAAAAGATTATTTGAACAAAAAACACTTCATATATAGAAATTTAAAAAGATCGGACAGGGAAAGTGGCATTCAAGGAGGACAGTCAACCACAAAACACAGAAACAAACACGCAAACAGACAAACAAGAAGGCAAAAGTAATAATAAATGCAAATGACATCACAAACACAAAAGGGTTGACAATAGGGCTACCGCCTTGGAACGGTCAATGGCAAAGTAGGCCACTTGGGGGGGGGGGGGGGGGGGGTTAAACCGGTTCTAGGGTGCACCAAACCTCACACTTACCCTACTGTCATCCCATTAAAACAGGACAGTGTAAATAAAGAAATCCCCGTCATGATCTAATCTCTAACCAACAAGGCAGCATCAATAGGCAATATAAGTAAAACACAAATATGCTCGTGTAAATATAATACAAAAAAACAATAGCCTAGAAAGCCACAATGTCGGTACTCAATGACTTGGTAGAAGCTAGAGCAACAAAAGAAAAGATCATTAAGGGCACGACAAGAAAGATCATAGACAAACATCAAACGCCACCGTCCCAATGGGCTTTAGGTAGGCGTCATCATAGGGTCCACAGCCTGTCCGGTCATCGTACAATTAAAGAGAAAAGCATAGTGGCGAACTGTAAAAGGGTCCACCACCAAGCATGCAGTACGTTGCAAAATGATAGGGTCATAACCTCTTTTGATAAACCTTTTAACATGTTTAACAAAGATAGTATGAAAGTGATCATGACCAAGAATCTTACGAAGTTTATAAATCACATCACATATACCGATCCTTAAGTATACATACGAACATCTGTGTGTTATGTTGCCTAATAAGTAATGCTATCTAGTCTGGTAGAGAATACAAGCTGACGGGGATTTCTTTATGTACACTAATCCGTCTTATTGAAATGAAAATAGGTAAAAGAGTGAAGTGTGATGCACCCTAGAACCTGGTTTAAACCCCACAGAGGTATGATGTCACCGCCAGTTTGAAGGCGGTAACCCTATTGTCAGCCTTTCATGATTGTGGTGTCCGGTACCCTAGTGTCAACCGTTCATGTGTGTGGTGTCCGGTACCCCTAGTGTCAACCTGTCATGTGTTAGGTGTCCGGTACCCCTAGTGTCAACCTGTCATGTGTGTGGTGTCCGGTACCCCTAGTGTCAACCGTTCATGTGTGTGGTGTCCGGTACCCCTAGTGTCAACCGTTCATGTGTGTGGTGTCCGGTACCCTATTGTCAACCTGTCATGTGTGTGGTGTCCGGTACCCCTAGTGTCAACCTGTCATGTGTGTGGTGTCCGGTACCCCTAGTGTCAACCGTTCATGTGTGTGGTGTCCGGTACCCCTAGTGTCAACATGTCATGGTTGTGGTGTCCGGTACCCCTAGTGTCAACCTGTCATGTGTGTGGTGTCCGGTACCCCTAGTGTCAACCTGTCATGTGTGTGGTGTCCGGTACCCCTATTTTCAACATGTCATGTTTGTGGTGTCCGGTACCACTAGTGTCAACATGTCATGGTTGTGGTGTCCGGTACCCCTAGTGTCAACCTGTCATGTTTGTGGTGTCCGGTACCCTATTGTCAACCTGTCATGTCTGTGGTGTCCGGTACCCTATTATCAACCTGTCATGTCTGTGGTGTCCGGTACCCTATTGTCAACCGTTCATGTTTATCGTGTCCGGTACCCCTAGTGTCAACCTGTCATATTTGTGGTGTCCGGTACCCTATTGTCAACCTGTCATGGTTGTGGTGTCCGGTACCCCTAGTGTCAACCTGTCATGTTTGTTGTTTGATCTGTATGTGTGTTTTGGTTGATTGTTTGATCTGTACGTGTGTTTTTGGTTGATTGTTTGATCTGTATGTGTGTTTTGGTTGATGGTTTTTATCTGTACGTGTGTTTTGACTGATTGTGTTCTGTGTATGTTACATTTCCTGTTCGACGTTTATACTTACTTTTAGGTCAAACAGTCAACCAATTTTAAGTCAATTTGGGTTAAAGGGTCAAGTTAGGTCAAAAGGGTCAAGTTAGGTCAAAAGGTTCAAATGGGGTCAAAAGGGTCAACTAAGGTCATAAAGGCAGTTAATTTGATCAACTAAGGTCATACAAGTCCAGACTCTATTGTGCCCATAGCGACCAGGGTTCTCCAGGCGTTTTAGTTGGCGGAGGGACTTTAAAACTTAGAAATAACAACAACAACACAACTAAGGTCATACGGTGAGTCAATTTGAGTTCAAGAGTCTGCGAGTCAGTTTGAGTAAGAGGTTCATTTTAGGTCATACAGCAAGTAAGTTTCAGTTAATTTGAGTAAGAGGGCCAACTTGTGTTATACTCTGATTCAGTTTGAATTACATGGTCAATTTATGTCATACAGTGAGCCAGTTCGATTCAGTAAGAGTTAGACGGTAACGTTAGGACACACAGCGAGTCTATTCGATTCAATATGATTTAGACCGTAACTTTAGGTCACACAACGATTCTATAGATGAGTTAAACGGTAACGTTAAGTCTCACATCAGTCAATATGAGTTAGACGGTAACGTTAGGTCACACAGACAGTCATTATGAGTTAAACGGTAACGTTAGGTCACACAGCCAGTCAATATGAGTTAGACGGTAACGTTAGGTCACACAGCCAGTCATTATGAGTTAAACGGTAACGTTAGATCACACAGCCAGTCAATATGAGTTAAACGGTAACGTTAGATCACACAGCCAGTCATTATGAGATAGACGGTAACGTTAGGTCACACAGCCAGTCAATATGAGTTAAACGGTAACGTTAGATCACACAGCCAGTCATTATGAGATAGACGGTAACGTTAGGTCACACGGCCAGTCTATATGAGATAGACGGTAAAGTTAGGTCACACAGCCAGTCAGTATGAGTTAAACGGTAACGTTAGGTCACACAGCCAGTCATTATGAGATAGACGGTAACGTAAGGTCACACAGCCAGTCAATATGAGTTAGACGGTAACGTTAGGTCACACAGCCAGTCATTATGAGATAGACTGTAACGTTAGGTCACACAGACAGTCAATATGAGTTAGACGGTAAAGTTAGGTCACACAGCCAGTCATTATGAGATAGACGGTAACGTTAGGTCACACAGCCAGTCAATATGAGTTAGACGGTAACGTTAGGTCACATATCCAGTCAATATGAGACAGACGGTAACGTCAGGTCACACAGCCAGTCAATATGAGATACACGGTAACGTTAGGTCACACAGCCAGTCAATATGAGTTAGACGGTAACGTTAGGTCACACAGCCAGTCAATATGAGTTAGACGGTAACGTTAGGTCACAAATCCGGTCAATATGAGTTAGACGCTAACGTTAGGTCACATTCAGCCAGTCAATATGAGTTAGACGGTAACGTTAGGTCAAACAGCGATTCAATTCGATTCAATATGAGTTAGACCGTAACGTTAGGTCACACAACGAGTCTATAGATGAGTTAAACGGTAACGTTCAGTCACACATCAGTCAATATGAGTTAAACGGTAACGTTAGGTCACACAGCCAGTCAATATGAGTTAGACGGTAACGTTAGATCACACAACCAGTCAATATGAGTTAAACGGTAACGTTAGGTCACATAGCCAGTCATTATGAGATAGACGGTAACGTTAGGTCACACAGCCAGTCAATATGAGTTAGACGGTAACGTTAGGTCACACAGCCAGTCATGATGAGATAGACGGTAACGTTAGGTCACACAGCCAGTCAATATGAGTTAGACGGTAACGTTAGGTCACACAGCCAGTCATTATGAGATAGACGGTAACGTTAGGTCACACAGCCAGTCAATATGAGTTAGACGGTAACGTTAGGTCACACAGCCAGTCATTATGAGATAGACGGTAACGTTAGGTCACACAGCCAGTCATTAATATGAGTTAAACGGTAACGTTAGATCACACGGCCAGTCATTATGAGATAGACGGTAACGTTAGGTCACACGTCCAGTCTATATGAGATAGACGGTAAAGTTAGGTCACACAGCCAGTCAATATGAGTTAAACGGTAACGTTAGGTCACACAGCCAGTCATTACGAGATTGACGGTAACGTTAGGTCACACAGCCAGCCAATATGAGTTAGACGGTAACGTTAGGTCACACAGCCAGTCATTATGAGATAGACGGTAACGTTAGGTCACACAGCCAGTCAATATGAGTTAGACGGTAACGTTAGGTCACACAGCCAGTCATTATGAGATAGACGGTAACGTTAGGTCACACAGCCAGTCAATATGAGTTAGACGGTAACGTTAGGTCACACAGCCAGTCATTATGAGATAGACGGTAACGTTAGGTCACACAGCCAGTCAATATGAGTTAGACGGTAACGTTAGGTCACATATCCAGTCAATATGAGACAGACGGTAACGTTAGGTCACACAGCCAGTCAATATGAGATACACGGTAACGTTAGGTCACACAGCCAGTCAATATGAGTTAGACGGTAACGTTAGGTCACACATCCGGTCAGTATGAGTTAGACGCTAACGTTAGGTCACACAGCCAGTCAATATGAGTTAGACGGTAACGTTAGGTCACACAGCGAGTCAGTTCGATTCAATATGAGTTAGACCGTAACGTTAGGTCACACAACGAGTCTATAGATGAGTTAAACGGTAACGTTAAGTCACACATCAGTCAATATGAGTTAAACGGTAACGTTAGGTCACACAGCCAGTCAATATGAGTTAGACGGTAACGTTAGGTCACACATCCAGTCAATATGAGTTAAACGGTAACGTTAGGTCACATAGCCAGTCATTATGAGATAGACGGTAACGTTAGGTCACACAGCCAGTCAATATGAGTTAGACGGTAACGTTAGGTCACACAGCCAGTCAGTATTAGATAGACGGTAACGTTAGGTCACACAGCCAGTCAATATGAGTTAGACGGTAACGTTAGGTCACACAGCCAGTCATAATGAGATAGACGGTAACGTTAGGTCACACAGCCAGTCAATATGAGTTAGACGGTAACGTTAGGTCACACAGCCAGTCATTATGAGATAGACGGTAACGTTAGGTCACACAGCCAGTCATTAAGAGATAGACGGTAACGTTAGGTCACACAGCCAGTCATTATGATATAGACGGTAACGTTAGGTCACACAGCCAGTCAAGTCAATATGAGATAGACGGTAACGTTAGGTCACACAGCCAGTCAATATGAGATAGACGGTAACGTTAGGTCACACATCCAGTCAATATGAGACAGACGGTAACATTAGGTCACACAGCCAGTCAATATGAGATACACGGTAACGTTAGGTCACACAGCCAGTCAATATGAGATACACGGTAGCGTTAGGTCACACAGCCAGTCAATATGAGATACACGGTAACGTTAGGTCACACATCCAGTCAGTATGAGTTAGACGGTAACGTTAGGTCACACAGCCAGTCCATATGAGTTAGACGGTAACGTTAGGTCACACATCCGGTCAATATGAGTTAGACGCTAACGTTAGGTCACACAGCCAGTCAATATGAGTTAGACGCTAACGTTAGGTCACACAGCCAGTCAGTATGAGATAGACGGTAACGTTAGGTCATACATCCAGTCAGTATGGGTTAGACAGTAAGGTTAGGTCACACATCCAGTCAATATAAGTTAGACAGTAACGTTAGGTCACACATCCAGTCAATATGAGTTAGATGGTATATGAGATAGATGGTAACGTTAGGTCACACGTCCAGCCAATATGAGTTGGACGGTAACATTAGGTCACACACCCAGTCAATATGAGATAGACGTTAACGTTAGGTCACACAGCCAGTCAATATGAGATAGACGGTAAAGTTAGGTCACACATCCAGTCAGTATGAGTTAGACGGTAACATTAGGTCACACAGCCAGTCTATATGAGTTAGACGGTAACGTTATGTCACACAGCCAGTCAATATGAGTTAGACGGTAACGTTAGGTCACACAGCCAGTCAGTATTAGTTAGACGGTAAAGTTAGGTCACCCATCCAGTCAGTATGATATAGACGGTAATGTTAGGTCACACAGCCAGTCAATATGAGATACACGGTAACGTTAGGTCACACATCCAGTCAGTATGAGTTAGACGGTAACGTTAGGTCACACAGCCAGTCAATATGAGTTAGACGGTAACGTTAGGTCACACATCCGGTCAATATGAGTTAGACGCTAACGTTAGGTCACACAGCCAGTCAGTATGAGATAGACGGTAACGTTAGGTCACACAGCCAGTCAATATGAGTTAGACGGTAACGTTAGGTCACACAGCCAGTCATTATGAGATAGACGGTAACGTTAGGTCACACAGCCAGTCAATATGAGTTAGACGGTAACGTTAGGTCACACAGCCAGTCATTATGAGATAGACGGTAACGTTAGGTCACACAGCCAGTCAATATGAGTTAGACGGTAACGTTAGGTCACATATCCAGTCAATATGAGACAGACGGTAACGTTAGGTCACACAGCCAGTCAATATGAGATACACGGTAACGTTAGGTCACACAGCCAGTCAATATGAGTTAGACGGTAACGTTAGGTCACACATCCGGTCAGTATGAGTTAGACGCTAACGTTAGGTCACACAGCCAGTCAATATGAGTTAGACGGTAACGTTAGGTCACACAGCGAGTCAGTTCGATTCAATATGAGTTAGACCGTAACGTTAGGTCACACAACGAGTCTATAGATGAGTTAAACGGTAACGTTAAGTCACACATCAGTCAATATGAGTTAAACGGTAACGTTAGGTCACACAGCCAGTCAATATGAGTTAGACGGTAACGTTAGGTCACACAACGAGTCTATAGATGAGTTAAACGGTAACGTTCAGTCACACATCAGTCAATATGAGTTAAACGGTAACGTTAGGTCACACAGCCAGTCAATATGAGTTAGACGGTAACGTTAGATCACACAACCAGTCAATATGAGTTAAACGGTAACGTTAGGTCACATAGCCAGTCATTATGAGATAGACGGTAACGTTAGGTCACACAGCCAGTCAATATGAGTTAGACGGTAACGTTAGGTCACACAGCCAGTCATGATGAGATAGACGGTAACGTTAGGTCACACAGCCAGTCAATATGAGTTAGACGGTAACGTTAGGTCACACAGCCAGTCATTATGAGATAGACGGTAACGTTAGGTCACACAGCCAGTCAATATGAGTTAGACGGTAACGTTAGGTCACACAGCCAGTCATTATGAGATAGACGGTAACGTTAGGTCACACAGCCAGTCATTAATATGAGTTAAACGGTAACGTTAGATCACACGGCCAGTCATTATGAGATAGACGGTAACGTTAGGTCACACGTCCAGTCTATATGAGATAGACGGTAAAGTTAGGTCACACAGCCAGTCAATATGAGTTAAACGGTAACGTTAGGTCACACAGCCAGTCATTACGAGATTGACGGTAACGTTAGGTCACACAGCCAGCCAATATGAGTTAGACGGTAACGTTAGGTCACACAGCCAGTCATTATGAGATAGACGGTAACGTTAGGTCACACAGCCAGTCAATATGAGTTAGACGGTAACGTTAGGTCACACAGCCAGTCATTATGAGATAGACGGTAACGTTAGGTCACACAGCCAGTCAATATGAGTTAGACGGTAACGTTAGGTCACACAGCCAGTCATTATGAGATAGACGGTAACGTTAGGTCACACAGCCAGTCAATATGAGTTAGACGGTAACGTTAGGTCACATATCCAGTCAATATGAGACAGACGGTAACGTTAGGTCACACAGCCAGTCAATATGAGATACACGGTAACGTTAGGTCACACAGCCAGTCAATATGAGTTAGACGGTAACGTTAGGTCACACATCCGGTCAGTATGAGTTAGACGCTAACGTTAGGTCACACAGCCAGTCAATATGAGTTAGACGGTAACGTTAGGTCACACAGCGAGTCAGTTCGATTCAATATGAGTTAGACCGTAACGTTAGGTCACACAACGAGTCTATAGATGAGTTAAACGGTAACGTTAAGTCACACATCAGTCAATATGAGTTAAACGGTAACGTTAGGTCACACAGCCAGTCAATATGAGTTAGACGGTAACGTTAGGTCACACATCCAGTCAATATGAGTTAAACGGTAACGTTAGGTCACATAGCCAGTCATTATGAGATAGACGGTAACGTTAGGTCACACAGCCAGTCAATATGAGTTAGACGGTAACGTTAGGTCACACAGCCAGTCAGTATTAGATAGACGGTAACGTTAGGTCACACAGCCAGTCAATATGAGTTAGACGGTAACGTTAGGTCACACAGCCAGTCATAATGAGATAGACGGTAACGTTAGGTCACACAGCCAGTCAATATGAGTTAGACGGTAACGTTAGGTCACACAGCCAGTCATTATGAGATAGACGGTAACGTTAGGTCACACAGCCAGTCATTAAGAGATAGACGGTAACGTTAGGTCACACAGCCAGTCATTATGATATAGACGGTAACGTTAGGTCACACAGCCAGTCAAGTCAATATGAGATAGACGGTAACGTTAGGTCACACAGCCAGTCAATATGAGATAGACGGTAACGTTAGGTCACACATCCAGTCAATATGAGACAGACGGTAACATTAGGTCACACAGCCAGTCAATATGAGATACACGGTAACGTTAGGTCACACAGCCAGTCAATATGAGATACACGGTAGCGTTAGGTCACACAGCCAGTCAATATGAGATACACGGTAACGTTAGGTCACACATCCAGTCAGTATGAGTTAGACGGTAACGTTAGGTCACACAGCCAGTCCATATGAGTTAGACGGTAACGTTAGGTCACACATCCGGTCAATATGAGTTAGACGCTAACGTTAGGTCACACAGCCAGTCAATATGAGTTAGACGCTAACGTTAGGTCACACAGCCAGTCAGTATGAGATAGACGGTAACGTTAGGTCATACATCCAGTCAGTATGGGTTAGACAGTAAGGTTAGGTCACACATCCAGTCAATATAAGTTAGACAGTAACGTTAGGTCACACATCCAGTCAATATGAGTTAGATGGTATATGAGATAGATGGTAACGTTAGGTCACACGTCCAGCCAATATGAGTTGGACGGTAACATTAGGTCACACACCCAGTCAATATGAGATAGACGTTAACGTTAGGTCACACAGCCAGTCAATATGAGATAGACGGTAAAGTTAGGTCACACATCCAGTCAGTATGAGTTAGACGGTAACATTAGGTCACACAGCCAGTCTATATGAGTTAGACGGTAACGTTATGTCACACAGCCAGTCAATATGAGTTAGACGGTAACGTTAGGTCACACAGCCAGTCAGTATTAGTTAGACGGTAAAGTTAGGTCACCCATCCAGTCAGTATGATATAGACGGTAATGTTAGGTCACACAGCCAGTCAATATGAGATACACGGTAACGTTAGGTCACACATCCAGTCAGTATGAGTTAGACGGTAACGTTAGGTCACACAGCCAGTCAATATGAGTTAGACGGTAACGTTAGGTCACACATCCGGTCAATATGAGTTAGACGCTAACGTTAGGTCACACAGCCAGTCAGTATGAGATAGACGGTAACGTTAGGTCACACAGCCAGTCAATATGAGTTAGACGGTAACGTTAGGTCACACAGCCAGTCATTATGAGATAGACGGTAACGTTAGGTCACACAGCCAGTCAATATGAGTTAGACGGTAACGTTAGGTCACACAGCCAGTCATTATGAGATAGACGGTAACGTTAGGTCACACAGCCAGTCAATATGAGTTAGACGGTAACGTTAGGTCACATATCCAGTCAATATGAGACAGACGGTAACGTTAGGTCACACAGCCAGTCAATATGAGATACACGGTAACGTTAGGTCACACAGCCAGTCAATATGAGTTAGACGGTAACGTTAGGTCACACATCCGGTCAGTATGAGTTAGACGCTAACGTTAGGTCACACAGCCAGTCAATATGAGTTAGACGGTAACGTTAGGTCACACAGCGAGTCAGTTCGATTCAATATGAGTTAGACCGTAACGTTAGGTCACACAACGAGTCTATAGATGAGTTAAACGGTAACGTTAAGTCACACATCAGTCAATATGAGTTAAACGGTAACGTTAGGTCACACAGCCAGTCAATATGAGTTAGACGGTAACGTTAGGTCACACATCCAGTCAATATGAGTTAAACGGTAACGTTAGGTCACATAGCCAGTCATTATGAGATAGACGGTAACGTTAGGTCACACAGCCAGTCAATATGAGTTAGACGGTAACGTTAGGTCACACAGCCAGTCAGTATTAGATAGACGGTAACGTTAGGTCACACAGCCAGTCAATATGAGTTAGACGGTAACGTTAGGTCACACAGCCAGTCATAATGAGATAGACGGTAACGTTAGGTCACACAGCCAGTCAATATGAGTAAGACGGTAACGTTAGGTCACACAGCCAGTCATTATGAGATAGACGGTAACGTTAGGTCACACAGCCAGTCATTAAGAGATAGACGGTAACGTTAGGTCACACAGCCAGTCATTATGATATAGACGGTAACGTTAGGTCACACAGCCAGTCAAGTCAATATGAGATAGACGGTAACGTTAGGTCACACAGCCAGTCAATATGAGGTAGACGGTAACGTTAGGTCACACATCCAGTCAATATGAGACAGACGGTAACATTAGGTCACACAGCCAGTCAATATGAGATACACGGTAACGTTAGGTCACACAGCCAGTCAATATGAGATACACGGTAGCGTTAGGTCACACAGCCAGTCAATATGAGATACACGGTAACGTTAGGTCACACATCCAGTCAGTATGAGTTAGACGGTAACGTTAGGTCACACAGCCAGTCCATATGAGTTAGACGGTAACGTTAGGTCACACATCCGGTCAATATGAGTTAGACGCTAACGTTAGGTCACACAGCCAGTCAATATGAGTTAGACGCTAACGTTAGGTCACACAGCCAGTCAGTATGAGATAGACGGTAACGTTAGGTCATACATCCAGTCAGTATGGGTTAGACAGTAAGGTTAGGTCACACATCCAGTCAATATAAGTTAGACAGTAACGTTAGGTCACACATCCAGTCAATATGAGTTAGATGGTATATGAGATAGATGGTAACGTTAGGTCACACGTCCAGCCAATATGAGTTGGACGGTAACATTAGGTCACACACCCAGTCAATATGAGATAGACGTTAACGTTAGGTCACACAGCCAGTCAATATGAGATAGACGGTAAAGTTAGGTCACACATCCAGTCAGTATGAGTTAGACGGTAACATTAGGTCACACAGCCAGTCTATATGAGTTAGACGGTAACGTTATGTCACACAGCCAGTCAATATGAGTTAGACGGTAACGTTAGGTCACACAGCCAGTCAGTATTAGTTAGACGGTAAAGTTAGGTCACCCATCCAGTCAGTATGATATAGACGGTAATGTTAGGTCACACATCCAGTCAATATGAGATACACGGTAACGTTAGGTCACACATCCAGTCAGTATGAGTTAGACGGTAACGTTAGGTCACACAGCCAGTCAATATGAGTTAGACGGTAACGTTAGGTCACACATCCGGTCAATATGAGTTAGACGCTAACGTTAGGTCACACAGCCAGTCAGTATGAGATAGACGGTAACGTTAGGTCATACATCCAGTCAGTATGAGTAAGACGGTAAGGTTAGGTCACACATCCAGTCAATATGAGTTAGACGGTAAGGTTAGGTCACACATCCATTCAATATGAGTTAGATGGTATATGAGATAGATGGTAACGTTAGGTCACACGTCCAGCCAATATGAGTTAGACGGTAACATTAGGTCACACACCCAGTCAATATGAGATAGACGTTAACGTTAGGTCACACAGCCAGTCAATATGAGATAGACGGTAAAGTTAGGTCACACATCCAGTCAGTATGAGTTAGACGGTAACATTAGGTCACACAGCCAGTCTATATGAGTTAGACGGTAACGTTATGTCACACAGTCAGTCAATATGAGTTAGACGGTAACGTTAGGTCACACAGCCAGTCATTATTAGTTAGACAGTAAAGTTAGGTCACCCATCCAGTCAGTATGATATAGACGGTAACGTTAGGTCACACAGCCAGTCAATATGAGTTGGACATTAGCGTTAGGTCACACAGCCAGTCAATATGAGTTAGACGGTAACGTTAGGTCACACAGCCAGTCTATATGAGTTAGACGGTAACAATAGGTCACGCAGCCAGTCAATATGAGATAGACGGTAACTTTAGGTCACACAGCCAGTCAGTATTAGTTAGACGGTAACGTTAGGTCACCCATCCAGTCAATATGATATAGACGGTAACGTTAGGTCACACAGCCAGTCAATATGAGTTGGACGGTAACGTTAGGTCACACAACCAGTCAATATGAGATAGATGGTAACGTTAGGTCACACAGCCAGTCAATATGAGATAGAGGGTAACGTTAGGTCACACAACCAGTCAGTATGAATTAGACGGTAACGTTAGGTCACACAGCCAGTCAATATGAGCTAGACGGTAACGTTAGGTCACATGAGATAGACGGTAACGTTAGGTCACACAGCCAGTCAATATGAGATAGACGGTAACGTTAGGTCACACAACCAGTCAATATGAGCTAGACGGTAACGTTAGGTCACACAGCCAGTCAGTATGAGATAGACGGTAACGTTAGGTCACACAGCCAATCAATATGAGTAAGAGGGTAACGTTAGGTCACACAACCAGTCAATATGAGATAAATGGTAACGTTAGGTCACACAGCCAGCCAATATGAGATAGACGGTAACGTTGTCACACAGCCAGCCAGTATGAATTGAATTGAATTGGATTTTATAGTCGCACCAACAGCTAAGGTCATATGGCGACTTTCCAGCTTCCATTGGTGGGGGAAGACCCGAGGTGCCCCTCCGGGCAATTTTCGTGCACGGGCGGGCACCTGGGTAGAACCACCGACGTTCCGCAAGCCAGCTGGATAGCTTCCTCACATAAAGATTCCTAGGCCCCTGAGGGATCGAACCTACAGCGGTGAGGGGCAAGTGATTTCAAGTCAGAGACGTCAGCCAGTATGAGATAGACGGTAACAATAGTTCACACACCCAGTCAATATGAGTAAGACGGTAACGTAAGGTCGCACAGCCAGTCAATTTGAATGAATTTGGTTAAGAGGGAACATATCTTACATGTCATCTTTGGTCATACAGCGAGTCAATTGTATTCAATTTGAGCTATAGGGACGATTTAGGTTATAGAATGAGTCGGTTTGAGTCATTTTAATAAGAGGGTCATTTTAGGTCATAAGGGTTAACTTAGGTCAAAAAATGAGTAAATTAAAGTAAGAGGTCGTCTTCGGTCATACATCGAGTCAATTTGAGAGAGCCAACTTAGCCTATACAATGAAATGAACTAATTGAAGTCAATTTGAGTTAAAATTTCCATTTTATTTCAAGCCAGTTTGAGTTAGATCAACTCAGGTCATAAGGCGATTCAAACATAGGTGACTAAAAAGGAAACACATAGTTCTGGTATGTCAATGAAGCTAATATCCAAGGCGGAGATTTGAGTACTTACACTTTTAAGAAAAACACATGTTGTCCCACAAACAACTCAAAAGTGCGATAGAGCACATGGCCAATATTAGTGGGAACACGACCTGTGGACAATAGCGGGCGGAGCTAGAACTTAAATGTTGGAGTTATCGATTGGTAGTTTCGACATCCAATGTCTAGCCTACTGTCCATGTGTCAAGTTCCTAAATACATTGGCCATATGTTTAACCCTTAACCCGCTAAGCACGACTATAATAGCCTTTGCGACCATTGTAAACCCAGATCATCCTGCGAAAAAGAAAGAATAGTTCATTATATGTAGCGGGTTAAGGGTTAATTGTATTTCAGAAATATGTATGGGGCGGCATGTGATTTTCTTACAGGTGTACTATCAATTGTCTCAAAATAAGCCTGACTCACAATCGGAACTATGTATTTGGAGGAACGTGCTGTTACAAAACAGAATCTTCTTCATCCTTGCTTAGGCCATAATAAATTAATTACGAGTTTCTCATCCAAATTTATTTCAAAATAGGGGCGGGGGTGAAATTTTATTTTTTATTTTTTATTTTATTTTAAATGGAAATTGGCCTCGGCACAAGGCAAAAAAAGTAAAACATACTACTGAGTACTTCCAAGATTGAAAACAGATTTTAATGGTGTTTCTTACTTTCAGCAATTTTTTTTTATTTATTTATTATTATTTTTATTATTTCTTTTATTTTTTTGAAGAAATAAAAATTACCGGGGCGGCATACAAAAACGGGACGGGCGGGAATGAGAATCTAGCAATTAATTTATTATGGCCTTATCTGTTCAAAATATGTTCAGTTAAAGATGCATTGTTTTTTTCATAACTTCAATTCTAGGTCGGCATTCCTGAGCATAGTGCCAACAAGACGATGTTTTGCCTACCCTTGATGCAGCAGAGAAAGTGTTCATTGAACTAAAACACTGTATGCTCCAAAACAAATACTCCTGTATCCCCAATCTTGATGCACCAATGAATACTATTTCTAAGTTTGCTCCAAAATAAATACACAGTATGACGGCTGATTGATCGACAAGCTGTTTCACAGAGGGTCAGCCTTTTTTTCTGCTTTCAGATCTGCAATATTCATTTTCGTTCTTGTTGTTAAAACGTTTAAGAAAAAAAAACCAGTTAGAATTAGGTTGTAATGGTTTTATGGATGTCTGCTGCTGCATTAAATGTGCCGGAATTCGACGCGCTAATCCAAGTTTCAAAGAGTTGCACTGACGTTAATTTAAAAAGCATACGAAATATAGATGAGCGAGTCATATTATAAGAAAAACAAATCAAAGAATAGAAGATATAAAAGAGGATATACATATCTAGAATAAATAATAATTCTTGGTTTGCATTCGGGAGGAGGCGCTGGTGCCTTGGTTGTTGCTTGTTTTGAAAACGAAGGGTTTTGGATTCGAAATGCTCTACCGTACATCGTGGTGATATTTGCTTTCTAACCACATGCTTCTATTACGAATGTTATTATATTTATGATAACACGTTTGCCACCTTACTACAGACAAACGTATTGCTCTTCTTCAAAAATACTTTTACTAGAGATAAAACTGTAGTTTTGGCCTGTAACAATAGCAAAGGGTTTTTAACTAACGGCAGTTTACAATACTAGTATGTGGACTTTCCAAAAGGTTTGTGAGGCACTTATATTCATTCCTATTAGATAATATATAAATTGTTGGTATCCCTATGAGTTTTTCTTTAACAAAGCCAACATCTCTGATATTCCTTTCTCGATTTGCATCTCTCAATTGAAAACAGACAAATAAAAAGCAAATTGATGACAAGAGAGATGATTTTAATTTCGATATCGTTAATTATCCCTACTTAAACGGAGATACTTCCAGGGCAATGTTTCTCAACTTGTTAATTTTTCGACATCTTGTAGTTGATTTGAGGACTTTGTAAATTCTGTATAACTAAAAAGCTACACCATCAAGTCTATAAACATAAACTTCCAAAAAACATTGAAAAATGTGAAATATAGTATAAGACATGTACTCACACCTCAGTATAAGACATATACTCACACCTCAGTATAAGACATTTACTCACACCTCAGTATAAGACATTTATTCACATCTCAGTACAAGACGTGTACTCACACCTCAGTACAAGACATGTACTCACACCTCAGTATAAGACAAGTACTCACACCTCAGTACAAGACATTTATTCACACCTCAGTATAAGACGTGTACTCAAACCTCAGAATAAGACACGTACTCATACCACAGAATAAAACACGTACTCACAAGAATATACGACATGCACTCACATATCAGTATAAGACTTGTACTCATACCTCAGTATAAGACTTGTACTCAAACCTCAGAATAAGACACCTACTCAATACTCATAGTAAGACACGTACTCACACCTCAGAATAAGATAGGTACTCACACCTCAGTATAAGACATGTACTTACACCTCAGTATTAGACATGTACTGACGCCTCAGTATAAGACATGTACTCAAGCCTCTGTATAAGACATGTACTCACACTTCCGTATAAGACAATTGAATTGAATCGAATGGGTTTTAAGGCGCACCAACACATGAAAGGTTATATGGCACCTAACAGACATTAATATGCCAGGCTCATCCTCTATACTAACACATCAGTACAAGACACGTACTAACACATCAGTATAAGACACGTACTCACACATCAGTACGAGACACATACTCACACATCAGTACAAGACACGTACTCACTCACTCATCAGTACAAGACACGTACTCACTCACGCATCTGTACAAGACACGTACTCACACATCAGTTCAAGACACGTACTCTCACAGCAATACAAGACATGTACTCACACATCAGTACAAGACACTTACTCACACATCAGAACAAGTCACGTACTCACACATCAGTTCAAGACACGTACTCACACATCAGTATAAAACACGTACTCACACCTCAGTATAAGACACGTACTCACATTTCAGTATAAGACACGTACTCACACATCAATACAAGACACGTACTCACGTCTCAGTACAAGACACGTACTCACTCATCAGTTCAAGACACGTACTCACACCTCAGTTCAAGACACGTACTCACACCTCAGTACAGGACACGTACTCACACCTCAGTATATAACATGTACTCAACCCTCAGTATAATACATGTACTCACACCTCAGTACAAGCCATGCACTCATACCCCAGTACAAGACACGTACTCACACCTCAGTACAAGACACGTACTCCCACCTCTGTACAAGATACGTACTCACACATCAGACCAAGACACGTATAATTTTCATAAACCTGAAGTAAAACCATTAGAGCTTTGGTACAATTGATTTATACCACAATAGCCTAAATACACACTATGCATCGTGTAATACCCGAGGATATACACAGCATAATTATGTTATTTATTGTGGTATAAATACAATTTATAGCATGCTTTTTCGAGTATATGCGATTTATACTGCACTCTCGGGCCAGCGACCCTCGAGAAGCAGTATAAAGCCCTCGAGAAGCAGTATAAAGCCCTCGAGAAGCAGTATAAATCGCATATTCTCGAAAAAGTATGTTATAAATATTACATTTACGCACACTTAGTTTCATCCCAGTAACCTCGAAACCGTTCAGGAATATGATCAGGAAACGAAAAAGGCACGACCTTGACAATGAAGAACACCACAGCGAAAATGGTATGCACCACACCATTTATTAATGATAATAACACATAAATGTTCACCCAGATATATGCCAATCTGAACAAAACCTCACAATACAATACTATTTAGGTAAACTAATGCGTCAACAAACTGAATTTCAGTTATTTATTTATTTGTTTACATGATCAAGGGTCGTAACTATGCCACGTAATCTTGAGTATTTTATGCTCATTGTCAAACGCGTTCAACTCCTCAGTTGGGGAAACAAGGTAGCATAATAAGTCGGTCTGACTGAAGATCCACGTATGTCATAAGCCAGGCGCCGTCTATCTCCGAGTGTTGCAATCCATTAAGCCCAGAAGTTTTTCCAGACGGCGGATCAGTATTCAGGATTAGTACCTACCACTCAATAGATGGCTTCCAGCAGTCGTGTTCTCTTTTGCACCACGGCTAGCTGGATGCTTTTTCAGTAGACCTACTCATCCTCTGGACCTCATATCTTCTCTCCTTTCCAAGACACTGATCATTGTCCACATTGAAAGCGCGTAGCAGGGAAGCCTCTACAACCGATTTTGCTGGACAAATGTATGCATGCCAGCCTCGTTCTTTACAGATCTTCAGTAGCTCTGTATGCTTGACTTCCTTGCTCTCATACGCTGTCTGGCATATATTTTCCCATGACACAATAAGTTTCACCATTACAAGTTGTTTGAACTTCGGGGGACCACAGAATAATATCAGATCTGAAATTGGTCTGGACAACGTCAGGAAACACTACTTGCTCGAATCTGCCTTTATTGCCCAGCTTTCTGCTCTATGAAGAACCGAACCGTACTGCTCTGAGTAAGTAGTTCGCCTTTCTTTCACAGATGGTATAAAGGTTGAGTCAAACTTTTCTTGACCCTCTTGTTCTTCCGTTATATTGCCATTGTATCGAACAGCACCCAGAGGACTTGTCATGCCTACATCTGTAGTGGCATTGTGTATCCACAATTTGACAGAAAGATAGGATATGTTACATGGTTCTTCGTCGCCTAAACAGTAAAGATGCAGGGTCATAAGTACATTTCCGTCGAAAACATTGGTTGGTGATGGTAGAAGGTCGTACAATGAATGTAAAGGAAATGTATTAGCAAGGGCTCGTACTTTCAAATATTGCCTCGGTTACCCGGCCCGCTTCTGATTTTTTCGCTACGCTATTCTATGCGGATTCAGAACCAGACTATCTGTAATACATATGCATGATACGGTCTACAATTCTTTGTTGTACTGTCCTTCACATGTTGTTATTACAGTGTCTTTGTGGCGAGGCATGCTATCTGCCTGTTATACTACCTGACTAGCAGACTTGTTCTGGTTTCAATATGAGCTTTACACTCCGTCGCATCCCTTGAGTCTCTTAAAGTTACGACCAGTCTTGTCTTGGCTACTTTAAACCCTTCAAAAATAGATGCTAGAGGTAGTTATGTATACGTTCGCCACTGTGCTTTCCTCTTTGATCGTGCGATAACCGGGCAGATAGCGGACCCACCCTATGATGACTTCTACCTAAAAGGACGGTGACGTTTGATGTTTGTCTTCAATCTTGTCATGTCGTGCGCTTACTGGTTTATTCTCTTGTTGCTCTGGCTTCTTCCAAGGCATTAAGTACATGATTTGTGGCTTTATATGCGTTATTGTAGACATGTGTATCTAAAGGACAAAAGAAACGCAACTCTGTATTAATAATCAAATATCTTGGTGTGTGTTTCTCTCAGACGTTGAAATAGTATTGTTGTAGTGCATTTATGCACGCCAAGATGGACAGAAACCATACGCTGCGAAATTCCGCACAACAGCTATCTGACGGCGTCTTCACGCTCCTCTTTGACGGCGTCTTCACGCTCCTTTTTACGTAAACCTGGCGTAAAAAAACTTACTAAATTCGACAAAGAAACGTCAGTAGGGTTCATATCATAAATGATGTCGTGCGAAAAAAATATGAGAAAAATGGCATGTGTTCCCGAGTACATATGCCACAACCCTGCATCGCGTGCATTTGTTAAATTTTGTATTTTATGCTTTACTTAAGAATACTTTTCAAAATCAAATATGTTGGAGGTATCGGTGACGATTTTCGATCAGTGGTAAAGTAACAAAAGATTATTTGAATAAAAAACACTTCATATATAGAAATATAAAAAGATCGGACAGGGGACGTGGCATTCAAGGAGGACAGTCAACCACAAAACACAGAAACAAACACGCAAACAGACAAACAAGAAGGCCAAAGTAATAATAAATGCAAATGACATCACAAACACAAAAGGGTTGACAATAGGGCTACCGCCTTGGAACGGTCAGTGGCAAAGTAGGCCACTGGGGGTTTAAACCGGTTCTAGGGTGCACCAAACCTCACACTTACCCTACTGTCATCCCATTAAAACAGGACAGTGTAAATAAAGAAATCCCCGCCATGATCTAATCTCTAACCAACAAGGCAGCAGTTGTTTTTCCTTAAGTATATATACGAACATCTGTGTGTTATATTGCCTAATAAGTAATGCTATCTAGTCTGGTAGAGAATACAAGCTGACGGGGATTTCTTTATGTACACTAATCCGTCTTATTGAAATGAAAATAGGTAAAAGAGTGAAGTGTGATGCACCCTAGAACCTGGTTTAAACCCCACAGAGGTATGATGTCACCGCCAGTTTAAAGGCGGTAACCCTATTGTCAGCCTTTCATGATTGTGATGTCCGGTACCCCTAGTGTCAACCTTTCATGTTTGTGGTGTCCGCTACCCCTAGTGTCAACCGTTCATGTGTGTGGTGTCCGGTACCCTAGTGTCAACCTGTCATATGTGTGGTGTCCGGTACCCTTAGTGTCAACCTGTCATATGTGTGGTGTCCGGTACCCCTAGTGTCAACCGTTCATGTGTGTGGCGTCCGGTACCCTATTGTCAACCTGTCATGGTTGTGGTGTCCGGTACCCCTAGTGTCAACCTGTCATGTTTGTGGTGTCCGGTACCCCTAGTGTCAACATGTCATGTGTGTGGTGTCCGGTACCCCTAGTGTCATACTGTCATGTGTGTAGTGTCCGGTACCCCTATTGTCAACCTGTCATGGTTGTGGTGTCCGGTACCCCTAGTATCAACATGTCATGGTTGTGGTGTCCGGTACCCCTAGTGTCAACCTGTCATGTTTGTGGTGTCTGGTACCCTATTGTCAACCTGTCATGTCTGTGGTGTCCGGTACCCTCTTATCAACCTGTCATGTATGGGGTGTCCGGTACCCTATTGTCAACCTTCCTGTTTATGGTGTCCGGTACCCCTAGTGTCAACCTGTCATATGTGTGGTGTCCGGTACCCTATTGTCAACCTGTCATGGTTGTGGTGTCCGGTACCCCTAGTGTCAACCTGTCATGGTTGTGGTGTCCGGTACCCCTATCGTCAACCTTTCATGTGTGTGGTGTCGTATACTTTGCCTTTTCCTTGTAACTGTTGTTTGATCTGTATGTGTGTTTTGGTTGATTGTTTGATCTGTACGTGTGTTTTGGTTGATTGTTTGATCTGTATGTGTGTTTTGGTTGATTGTTAGATCTGTACGTGTGTTTTAGTTGATTGTTTGATCTGTATGTGTGTTTTGGTTGATTGTTTGATCTGTACGTGTGTTTTGGCTGATTGTGTTCTGTGTATGTTACATTTCCTGTTCGACATCTATGCTTACTTTTAGGTCAAACAGTCAACCAATTTTAAGTCAATTTCGTTTAAAGGGTCAAGTTAGGTCACAAGGGTCAAGTTAGGACAAAAGGTTCAACTGGGGTCAAAAGGGTCAATTAAGGTCATAAAGGGAGTTAATTTGGTCAACTAAGGTCATACGGTGAGTCAATTTGAGTTCAAGAGTCTGCGAGTCAGTTTGAGTAAGAGGTTCATTTTAGGTCATACAGCAAGTCAGTTTCAGTCAATTTGAGTCATTTTAGGTGATACAGCAAGTAAGTTTCAGTTAATTTGAGTAAGAGGGCCAACTTGTGTTAAAGTCTGATTCAGTTTGAATTACATGGTCAATATGAGTATGAGTTAGACGGTAACGTTAGGTCACACAGCGAATCAATTCGATTCAATATGAGTTAGACCGTAACGTTATGTCACACAACGAGTCTATAAATGAGTTAAACGGTAACGTTAAGTCACACATCAGTCAATATGAGTTAGACGGTAACGTTAGGTCACACAGCCAGTCATTATGAGATAGACGGTAACGTTAGGTCACACAGCCAGTCAATATGAGTTAGACGGTAACGATATGTCACACAGCCAGTCATTATGAGATAGACGGTAACGTTAGGTCACACAGCCAGTCATTAAGAGATAGACGGTAACGTTGGGTCACACAGCCAGTCATTATGAGATAGACGGTAACGTTAGGTCACACAGCCAGTCAATATGAGATAGACGGTAACGTTAGGTCTCACATCCAGTCAGTATGAGATAGACGGTAACGTTAGGTCACACAGCGTGGTCAATATGAGTTAGACGCTAACGTTAGGTCACACAGCCAGTCAATATGAGACAGAAGGTAACGTTAGGTCACACATCCAGTCAATATGAGACAGACGGTAACGTTAGGTCACATAGCCAGTCAATATGAGACAGACGGTAACGTTAGGTCACACAGCCAGTCAATATGAGTTAGACGGTAACGTTAGGTCTTACATCCGGTCAATATGAGTTAGACGCTAAAGTTAGGTCACACAGCCAGTCAATATGAGTTAGACGCTAACGTTAGGTCACACAGCCAGTCAATATGAGATAGACGTTAGGTCACACATCCAGATAGACGGTTACGTTAGGTCACACATACAGTCAATATGAGACAGACGGTAACGTTAGGTCACACAGCCAGTCAATTTGAGATAGACGGTAACGTCAGGTCACACAGCCAGTCAATATGAGATAGACGTTAGGTCACACATCCAGATAGACGTTAACGTTAGGTCACACAGCCAGTCAGTATGAGTTAGACGGTAACGTTAGGTCACACAGCCAGTCAATATGAGTTAGACGGTAACGTTAGGTCACACAGCCAGTCAGTATGAGTTAGACGGTAACGTTAGGTCACCCATCCAGTCAATATTATATAGACGGTAACATTAAGACACACAGCCAGTCAATATGAGTTAGACGGTAACGTTAGGTTACACAGCCAGTCTATATGAGTTAGACGGTAACGTTAGGTCACACAGCAAATCAATTCGATTCAATATGAGTTAGACCGTAACGTTATGTCACACAACGAGTCTATAAATGAGTTAAACGGTAACGTTAAGTCACACATCAGTCAATATGAGTTAGACGGTAACGTTAGGTCACACAGCCAGTCATTATGAGATAGACGGTAACGTTAGGTCACACAGCCAGTCAATATGAGTTAGACGGTAACGATATGTCACACAGCCAGTCATTATGAGATAGACGGTAACGTTAGGTCACACAGCCAGTCATTATGAGATAGACGGTAACGTTAGGTCACACAGCCAGTCAATATGAGATAGACGGTAACGTTAGGTCTCACATCCAGTCAGTATGAGATAGACGGTAACGTTAGGTCACACAGCGTGGTCAATATGAGTTAGACGCTAACGTTAGGTCACACAGCCAGTCAATATGAGACAGAAGGTAACGTTAGGTCACACATCCAGTCAATATGAGACAGACGGTAACGTTAGGTCACATAGCCAGTCAATATGAGTTAGACGGTAACGTTAGGTCACACAGCCAGTCAATATGAGTTAGACGGTAACGTTAGGTCTTACATCCGGTCAATATGAGTTAGACGCTAAAATTAGGTCACACAGCCAGTCAATATGAGTTAGACGCTAACGTTTGGTCACACAGCCAGTCAATATGAGATAGACGTTAGGTCAAACATCCAGATAGACGTTTACGTTAGGTCACACATACAGTCAATATGAGACAGACGGTAACGTTAGGTCACACAGCCAGTCAATTTGAGATAGACGGTAACGTTAGGTCACACAGCCAGTCAATATGAGATAGACGTTAGGTCACACATCCAGATAGACGTTAACGTTAGGTCACACAGCCAGTCAGTATGAGTTAGACGGTAACGTTAGGTCACACAGCCAGTCAATATGAGTTAGACGGTAACGTTAGGTCACACCGCCAGTCAGTATGAGTTAGACGGTAACGTTAGGTCACCCGTCCAGTCAATATTATATAGACGGTAACATTAAGACACACAGCCAGTCATTATGAGATAGACGGTAACGTTAGGTCACACAGCCAGTCAATATGAGTTAGACGGTAACGATATGTCACACAGCCAGTCATTATGAGATAGACGGTAACGTTAGGTCACACAGCCAGTCATTATGAGATAGACGGTAACGTTAGGTCACACAGCCAGTCAATATGAGATAGACGGTAACGTTAGGTCTCACATCCAGTCAGTATGAGATAGACGGTAACGTTAGGTCACACAGCGTGGTCAATATGAGTTAGACGCTAACGTTAGGTCACACAGCCAGTCAATATGAGACAGAAGGTAACGTTAGGTCACACATCCAGTCAATATGAGACAGACGGTAACGTTAGGTCACATAGCCAGTCAATATGAGTTAGACGGTAACGTTAGGTCACACAGCCAGTCAATATGAGTTAGACGGTAACGTTAGGTCTTACATCCGGTCAATATGAGTTAGACGCTAAAATTAGGTCACACAGCCAGTCAATATGAGTTAGACGCTAACGTTTGGTCACACAGCCAGTCAATATGAGATAGACGTTAGGTCAAACATCCAGATAGACGTTTACGTTAGGTCACACATACAGTCAATATGAGACAGACGGTAACGTTAGGTCACACAGCCAGTCAATTTGAGATAGACGGTAACGTTAGGTCACACAGCCAGTCAATATGAGATAGACGTTAGGTCACACATCCAGATAGACGTTAACGTTAGGTCACACAGCCAGTCAGTATGAGTTAGACGGTAACGTTAGGTCACACAGCCAGTCAATATGAGTTAGACGGTAACGTTAGGTCACACCGCCAGTCAGTATGAGTTAGACGGTAACGTTAGGTCACCCGTCCAGTCAATATTATATAGACGGTAACATTAAGACACACAGCCAGTCAATATGAGTTAGACGGTAACGTTAGGTTACACAGCCAGTCTATATGAGTTAGACGGTAACGTTAGGTCACACAGCCAGTCAATATGAGATAGACGGTAACGTTAGGTCACAGATCCAGTCAATATGAGTTGGACAGTAACGTTAGGCCACACAGCCAGTTAATATGAATTAGACGGTAACGTTAGGTCACACAGCCAGTTAATATGAGATAGACGGTAACGTTAAGTCACACAGTCAGTCAGTATGAGATACACGGTAACGTTACGTCAGACATCCATTCAATATGAGATAGACGGTAACGTTAAGTCACACATCCAGTCAGTATGAGTTAGATGGCAACGTTAGGTCACACGTCCAGCCGATATGAGTTAGACGGTAACATTAGGTCACACACCCAGTCAATATATGAGATAGACGTTAACGTTAGGTCACACAGCCAGTATAATATGAGATAGACGGTAGCGTTAAGTCACACAGCCAGTCTGTATGAGTTAGACGGTAACGTTAGGTCACACAGCCAGTCAATATTAGTTAGACGGTAACGTTAGGTCACACAGCCAGTCAATATGAGTTAGACGGTAATGTTAGGTCACACATCCAGTTAATATGAGATAGACGGTAACGTTAGGTCACACATCCAGTCAATATGAGTTGGACGGTAACGTTTGGTCACACAGCCAGTCAATATGAATTAGACGGTAATGTTAGGTCACACAGCCAGTTAATATGACATAGACGGCAACGTTAAGTCACACAGTCAGTCAGTATGAGATAGACGGTAACGTTAAGTCACACATCCATTCAATATGAGATAGACGGTAGCGTTAAGTCACACATCCAGTCAGTATGAGATAGACGGTAGCGTTAAGTCACACGTCCAGCCGATATGAGTTAGACGGTAACATTAGGTCACACACCCAGTCAATATGAGATAGACGTTAACGTTAGGTCACACAGTCAGTCAGTATGATATAGACGGTAACGTTAGGTCACACATCCAGTCAGTATGAGCAAGACGGTAACGTTAGGTCACACATCCAGTCAATATGAGTTAGACGGCAACATTAGGTCACACACCCAGTCAATATGAGATAGACGTTAACGTTAGGTCACACATCCAGTCAGTATGAGTTAGACGGTAACGTTAGGTCACACATCCAGTCAATACGAGACAGACGGTAACGTTAGGTCACGCAGTCAGTCAATATGAGATAGACGTTAACGTTAGGTCACACAGCCAGTCAATATGAGTTAGACGGTAACGTTAGGTCACACAGGCAGTCAGTATGAGTTAGATGGTAACGTTAGGTCACCCATCCAGTCAATATTATATAGACGGTCACGTTAGGTCACACAGCCAGTCAATATGAGTTAGACGGTAACGTTAGGTCACACAGTCAGTCTATATGAGATAGACGGAAACGTTAGGTCACACAGCCAGTCAATATTAGTAGGACGGTAATGTTAGGTCACACAGACAGTCAATATGAGTTAGACGATAATGTTAGGTCACACATCAAGTCAATATGAGATAGACGGTAACGTTAGGTCACACATCCAGTCAATATGAGTTGGACGGTAACGTTAGGTCTCACAGCCAGTCAATATGAGTTAGACGGTAATGTTAGGTCACACAGCCAGTTAATATGAGATAGACGGTAACGTTAAGTCACACAGTCAGTCAGTATGAGATAGACGGTAACGTTAAGTCACACATCCATTCAATATAAGATAGACGGTAGCGTTAAGTCACAGATCCAGTCAGCATGAGTTAGATGGTATATGAGATAGATGGTAACTTTAAGTCACACGTCCAGCCTATATGAGTTAGACGGTAATATTAGGTTACGGACCCAGTCAATATGAGATAGACGTTAACATTAGGTCACACACCCAGTCAATATGAGATAGACGTTAACGTTAGGTCATACAGCTAGTCAACATGAGTAAGACGGTAACGTTAGGTCGCACAGCCAGTCTATATGAGTTAGACGGTAACGTTAGGTCACACATCCAGTCAATATGAGTTAGATGGTATATGAGATAGATGGTAACGTTAAGTCACACGTCCAGCCAATATGAGTTAGACGGTAACGTTAGGTCACACATCCAGTCAATATGAGTGAGATGGTATATGGGATAGATGGTAACGTTAAGTCACACGTCAAGCCAATATGAGTTAGACAGCAACATTAGGTCACACACCCAGTCAATATGAGATAGACGTTAACGTTAGGTCACACAGCCAGTCAATATTAGTAAGACGGTAACGTTAGGTCGCACAGCCAGTCTATATGAGTTAGACGGTAACGTTAGGTCACACATCCAGTCAATATGAGTTAGATGGTATATGAGATAGATGGTAACGTTAAGTCACACGTCCAGCCAATATGAGTTAAACGGTTACATTAGGTCACACACCCAGTCAATATGAGATAGACGTTAACGTTAGGTCACACATCCAGTCAATATGAGTTAGACGGTAACGTTAGGTCTCACATCCAGTCAATATGAGTTAGATGGTATATGAGATAGATGGTAACGTTAAGTCACACGTCCAGCCAATATGAGTTAGACGGTTACATTAGGTCACACACCCAGTCAATATGAGATAGACGTTAACGTTAGGTCACACAGCCAGTCAATATGAGATAGACGGTAACGTTAGGTCACACATCCAGTCAGTATGAGTTAGACGGTAACGTTAGGTCACACAGCCAGTCAATATAAGTTAGACGGTAACGTTAGGTCACACAGCCAGTCAGTATTAGTTAGACGGTAACGTTAGGTCACCCATCCAGTCAATATGATACAGACGGTAACGTTAGGTCACACAGCCAGTCAATATGAGTTGGATGGTAGCGTTAGGTCACACAGCCAGTCAATATGAGTCAATATGAGTTAGACGGTAACGTTAGGTCACACAGCCAGTCTATATGAGTTAGACGGTAACGTTAGGTCACACAGCCAGTCAATATGAGATAGACGGTAACGTTAGTTCACACAGCCAGTCAATATGAGCTAGACGGTAACGTTAGGTCACACAGACAGTCTGTATGAGATAGACGGTAACGTTAGGTCACACAGACAGTCAATATGAGATAGACGGTAACGTTAGGTCACACATCCAGTCAGTATGAGTTAGACGGTAACGTTAGGTCATACATCCAGTCAATACGAGACAGACGGTAACGGTATGTCACACAGCCAGTCAATATGAGATAGACGTTAACGTTAGGTCACACAGCCAGTCAATATGAGTTAGACGGTAACGTTAGGTCACACAGCCAGTCAGTATGAGTTAGACGGTAACGTTAGTTCATCCATCCAGTCAATATTATATAGACGGTCACGTTAGGTCACACAACCAGTCAATATGAGATAGATGGTAACGTTAGGTCACAATCCATTCAATATTAGTCAATATGAGTTAGATGGTAACGTTAGGTCACACAGCCAGCCAATATGAGATAGACGGTAACGTTGTCACACAGCCAGCCAGTATGAGATAGACGGTAACGTTAGTTCACACACCCAGTCAATATGAGTTAGACGGTAACGTAAGGTCGCACATCCAGAAAATTTGAATGAATTTGGTTAAGAGGGAACATATCTTACATGTCATATTTGGTCATACAGCGAGTCAATTGTATTCAATTTGAGCTACAGGGACAATTTAGGTTATAGAATGAGTCGGTTTGAGTCATTTTGAATAAAAGGGTCATTTTAGGTCATAAGGGTTAACTTACGTCATAAAATGAGTAAATTAGAGTAAGAGGTCATCTTCGGTCATACATCGAGTCAATGTGAGAGAGCCAACTTAACCTATACAATGAAATGAACTAATTGAAGTCAATTTGAGTTAAAATTTCCATTTTATGTCATACAGTGAGCCAGTTTGAGTTAGATCAACTCAGGTCATAAGGCGATTCAAACATAGGTGACTAAAAAGGAAACATATAGTTCTGGTATGTCAATGAAGCTAATATCCAAGGCGGAGATTTGAGTACTTACACATGTTGTCCCACAAAAAACTCAAAAGTGCGATAGAGCACATGGCCAATTTTAGTGGGAACACGACCTGTGGACAATATTAGTGGGAACACGACCTGTGGACAATAGCGGGCGGAGCTAGAACCTAAATGTTGGAGTTATTTCGACATCCAATGTCTAGCCTACTGTCCATGTGTCAAGTTCCTACACACATTGGCCATATGTTTAACCCTTAACCCGCTAAGCACGACTATAATATAAAGAAAGAACAGTTCATTATATGTAACGGGTTAAGGGTTAATTGTATTTTAGAAATATGTATGGGACGGCATGTGCTTTTCTTACAGGTGTACTATCAATTGTCTCAAAATAAGCCTGACTCACAATCGGAACTATGTATTTGGAGGAACGTGCTGTTACAAAACAGAATCTTCTTCGTCCTTGCTTAGGCCATAATAAATTAATTACAAGTTTCTCATCCAAATTTATTTCAAATAAGGGGCGGGGGTGAAATTTTATTTTTTATTTTTTATTTTATTTTAAATGGAAAATGGCCTCGACACAAGGCAAAAATAGTAAAACATACTACTGAGTACTTCCAAGATTGAAAACACATTTTAATAGTGTTTCTTACTTTCAGCAATATTTTTTTATTTTTTTATTTTTTATTTTTTTTATTTTTTTTTGAAGAAATAAAAATTACCGGGGCGGCATACAAAAACGGGGCGGGCGGGAATGAGAATTTAGCAATTAATTTATTATGGCCTTATCTGGTCAAAACATGTTCAGTTAAAGATGCATTGTTTTTTTTCATAACTTCAATTCTAGGTCGGCATTCCTGAGCATAGTGCCAACAAGACGATGTTTTGCCTACCCTTGATGCAGCAGAGAAAGTGTTCATTGAACTAAAACACTGTATGCTCCAAAACAAATACTCCTGTATCCCCAATCTTGATGCACCAATGAATACTATTTCTAAGTTTGCTCCAAAATAAATACACAGTATGACGGCTGATTGATCGACAAGCTGTTTCACAGAGGGTCAGCCTTTTTTTCTGCTTTCAGATCTGCAATATTCATTTTCGTTCTTGTTGTTAAAACGTTTAAGAAAAAAAAACCAGTTAGAATTAGGTTGTAATGGTTTTATGGATGTCTGCTGCTGCATTAAATGTGCCGGAATTCGACGCGCTAATCCAAGTTTCAAAGAGTTGCAGACGTTAATTTAAAAAGCATACGAAATATAGATGAGCGAGTCATATTATAAGAAAAACAAATCAAAGAATAGAAGATATAAAAGAGGATATACATATCTAGAATAAATAATAATTCTTGGTTTGCATTCGGGAGGAGGCGCTGGTGCCTTGGTTGTTGCTTGTTTTGAAAACGAAGGGTTTTGGATTCGAAATGCTCTACCGTACATCGTGGTGATATATTTGCTTTCTAACCACATGTTTCTATTACGAATGTTATTATATTTATGATAACACGTTTGCCACCTTACTACAGACAAACGTATTGCTCTTCTTCAAAAATACTTTTACTAGAGATAAAACTGTAGTTTTGGCCTGTAACAATAGCAAAGGGTTTTTAACTAACGGCAGTTTACAATACTAGTATGTGGACTTTCCAAAAGGTTTGTGAGGCACTTATATTCATTCCTATTAGATAATATACAAATTGTTGGTATCCCTATGAGATTTTCTTTAACAAAGCCAACATCTCTGATATTCCTTTCTCGATTTGCATCTCTCAATTGAAAACAGACAAATAAAAAGCAAATTGATGACAAGAGAGATGATTTTAATTTCGATATCGTTAATTATCCCTACTTAAACGGAGATACTGCCAGGGCAATGTTTCTCAACTTGTTAATTTTTCGACATCTTGTAGTTGATTTGAGGACTTTGTAAATTATGTATAACTAAAACGCTACACCATCAAGTCTATAAACATAAACTTCCAAAAAACATTGAAAAATGTGAAATATAGTACACCTCAGTATAAGACATATACTCACACCTCAGTATAAGACATTTACTCACACCTCAGTACAAGACGTGTACTCACACCTCAGTACAAGACATGTACTCAAACCTCAGTATAAGACAAGTACTCACACCTCAGTATAAGACATTTATTCACATCTCAGTACAAGACGTGTACTCACACCTCAGTACAAGACATGTACTCAAACCTCAGTATAAGACAAGTACTCACACCTCAGTACAAGACATTTATTCACACCTCAGTATAAGACGTGTTCTCAAACCTCAGAATAAAACACGTACTCACAAGAATATACGACATGCACTCACATTTCAGTATAAGACTTGTATTCACACCTCAGTATAATACTTGTACTCAAACCTCAGAATAAGACACGTACTCAATACTCATAGTAAGACACGTACTCACACCTCAGAATAAGACAGGTACTCACACCTCAGTATAAGACATGTACTTACACCTCAGTATTAGACATGTACTGACGCCTCAGTATAAGACATGTACTCAAGCCTCTGTATAAGACATGTACTCACACCTCCGTATAAGACAATTGAATTGAATTGAATGGGTTTTAAGGCGCACCAACACATGAAAGGTTACATGGCGCCTAACAGGCATTAATATGCCAGGCTCATCCTCTATACTAACACTTCAGTACAAGACACGTACTAACACATCAGTATAAGACACGTACTCACACATCAGTACGAGACACATACTCACACATCAGTACAAGACACGTACTCACTCACTCATCTGTACAAGACACGTACTCACTCACGCATCTGTACAAGACACGTACTCACACATCAGTTCAAGGCACGTACTCTCACAGCAATACAAGACATGTACTCACACATCAGTACAAGACACTTACTCACATATCAGAACAAGTCACGTACTCACACATCAGTTCAAGACACGTACTCACACATCAGTATAAAACACGTACTCACACCTCAGTATAAGACACGTACTCACATTTCAGTATAAGACACGTACTCACACATCAATACAAGACACGTACTCACGTCTCAGTACAAGACACTACTCACTCATCAGTTCAAGACACGTACTCACACCTCAGTTCAAGACACGTACTCACACCTCAGTACAGGACACGTACTCACACCTCAGTATATAACATGTACTCAACCCTCAGTATAATACATGTACTCACACCTCAGTACAAGCCATGTACTCATACCCCAGTACAAGACACGTACTCACACCTCAGTACAAGACACGTACTCCCACCTCTGTACAAGACACGTACTCACACATCAGACCAAGACACGTATAATGTTCATAAACCTGAAGGAAAACCATTAGAGCTTTGGTACAATTGATTTATACCACAATAGCCTAAATACACACTATGCATCGTGTAATACCCGAGGATATACACAGCATATGTTAGTTATTGTGGTATAAATACAATTTATAGCATGCTTTTTCGAGTATATGCGATTTATACTGCACTCTCGGGCCAGCGGCCCTCGAGAAGCAGTATAAAGCCCTCGAGAAGCAGTATAAAGCGCATATTCTCGAAAAAGTATGTTATAAATATTACATATACGCACACTTAGTTTCATCCCAGTAACCTCGAAACCGTTCAGGAATATGATCAGGAATCGAAAAGGGCACGACCTTGACAATGAAGAACACCACAACGAAAATGGTATGCACCACACCATTTATTAATGATAATAACACACATAAATGTTCACCCAGATATATGCCAATCTGAACAAAACCTCACAATACAATACTATTTAGGTAAACTAATGCGTCAACAAACTGAATTTCAGTTAGTTATTTATTTGTTTACATGATCAAGGGTCGTAACTATGCCACGTAATCTTGAGTATTTTATGCTCATTGTCAAACGCGTTCAACTCCTCAGTTGGGGAAACAAGGTAGCATAATAAGTCGGTCTGACTGAAGATCCACGTATGTCATCAGCCAGGCGCCGTCTATCTCCGAGTGTTGCAATCCATTAAGCCCAGAAGTTTTTCCAGACGGCGGATCAGTATTCAGGATTAGTCACTACCACTCAATAGATGGCTTCCAGCAGTCGTGTTCTCTTTTGCACCACGGCTAGCTGGATGCTTTTTCAGTAGACCTACTCATCCTCTGGACCTCATATCTTCTCTCCTTTCCAAGACACTGGTCATTGTTCACATTGAAAGCGCGTAGCAGGGAAGCCTCTACAACCGATTTTGCTGGACAAATGTATGCATGCCAGCCTCGTTCTTTACAGATCTTCAGTAGCTCTGTATGCTTGACTTCCTTGCTCTCATACGCTGTCTGGCATATATTTTCCCATGACACTTTAAGTTTCACCATTACAAGTTGTTTGAACTTCGGGGGACCACAGAATAATATCAGATCTGAAATTGGTCTGGACAACGTCAGGAAACACTACTTGCTCGAATCTGCCTTTATTGCCCAGCTTTCTGCTCTATGAAGAACCGAACCGTACTGCTCTGAGTAAGTCTTTCGCCTTTCTTTCACAGATGGTATAAAGGTTGAGTCAAACTTTTCTTGACCCTCTTGTTCTTCCGTTATATTGCCATTGTATCTAACAGCACCCAGAGGACTTGTCATGCCTACATCTGTAGTGGCATTTTGTATCCACAATTTGACAGAAAGATAGGCTATGTTACATGGTTCTTCGTCGCCTAAACAGTAAAGATGCAGGGTCATAAGTACATTTCCGTCAAAAACATTGGTTGGTGATGGTAGAAGGTCGTACAATGAATGTTAAGGAAATGTATTAGCAAGGGCTCGTACTTTCAAATATTGCCTCGGTTACCCGGTCCACTTCTGATTTTTTCGCTACGCTATTCTATGCTGATTCAGAACCAGACTATCTGTAATACATATGCATGATACGGTCTTGGCAGGCCGAGACTATTCCAAATAGCATGCAAATGCATTTATATAGGGTATATTCCATCTGGAAGGACGGTGACGTTTGATGTTTGTCTTCAATCTTGTCATGTCGTGCCCTTACTGGTTTATTCTCTTGTTGCTCTGGCTTCTTCCAAGGCATTAAGTACATGATTTGTGGCTTTATATGCGTTATTGTAGACATGTGTATCTAAAGGACAAAAGAAACGCAACTCTGTATTAATAATCAAATATCTTGGTGTGTATTTCTCTCAGACGTTGAAATAGTATTGTTATAGTGCATTTATGCACGCCAAGATGGACAGAAACCATACGCTGCGAAATTCCGCACAACAGCTATCTGACGGCGTCTTCACGCTCCTCTTTGACGGCGTCTTCACTCTCCTTTTTACGTAAACCTGGCGTAAAAAAACTTACTAAATTCGACAAAGAAACGTCAGTAGGGTCCATATCATAAATGATGTCGTGCGAAAAAAATATGAGAAAAATGGCATGTGTTCCCGAGTACATATGCCACAACCCTGCATCGCGTGCATTTGTTAAATTTTGTATTTTATGCTTTACTTAAGAATACTTTTCAAAATCAAATATGGTGGAGGTATCGGTGACGATTTTCGATCAGTGGTAAAGTAACAAAAGATTATTTGAATAAAAAACACTTCATATATAGAAATATAAAAAGATCGGACAGGGGACGAGGCATTCAAGGAGGACAGTCAACCACAACACACAGAAACAAACACGCAAACAGACAAACAAGAAGGCCAAAGTAATAATAAATGCAAATGGCATCACAAACACAAAAGGGTTGACAATAGGGCTACCGCCTTGGAACGGTCAGTGGCAAAGTAGGCCACTAATCTCTAACCAACAAGGCAGCAGTTGTTTTTCCTTAAGTATATATACGAACATCTGTGTGTTATATTGCCTAATAAGTAATGCTATCTAGTCTGGTAGAGAATACAAGCTGACGGGGATTTCTTTATGTACACTAATCCGTCTTATTGAAATGAAAATAGGTAAAAGAGTGAAGTGTGATGCACCCTAGAACCTGGTTTAAACCCCACAGAGGTATGATGTCACCGCCAGTTTGAAGGCGGTAACCCTATTGTCAGCCTTTCATGATTGTGATGTCCGGTACCCCTAGTGTCAACCTTTCATGTTTGTGGTGTCCGGTACCCCTAGTGTCAACCGTTCATGTGTGTGGTGTCCGGTACCCTAGTCTCAACCTGTCATATGTGTGGTGTCCGGTACCCTTAGTGTCAACCTGTCATGTGTGTGGTGTCCGGTACCCCTAGTGCCAACCGTTCATGTGTGTGGCGTCCGGTACCCTATTGTCAACCTGTCATGGTTGTGGTGTCCGGTACCCCTAGTGTCAACCTGTCATGTTTGTGGTGTCCGGTACCCCTAGTGTCAACATGTCATGTGTGTGGTGTCCGGTACCTCTAGTGTCATACTGTCATGTGTGTAGTATCCGGTACCCCTATTGTCAACCTGTCATGGTTGTGGTGTCCGGTACCCCTAGTGTCAACATGTCATGGTTGTGGTGCCCGGTACCCCTAGTGTCAACCTGTCATGTTTGTGGTGTCTGGTACCCTATTGTCAACCTGTCATGTCTGTGGTGTCCGGTACCCTCTTATCAACATGTCATGTATGGGGTGTCCGGTACCCTATTGTCAACCTTCCTGTTTATGGTGTCCGGTACCCCTAGTGTCAACCTGTCATATGTGTGGTATCCGGTACCCTATTGTCAACCTGTTATGGTTGTGGTGTCCGGTACCCCTAGTGTCAACCTGTCATGTTTGTGGTGTCCGGTACCCCTATCGTCAACCTTTCATGTGTGTGGTGTCGTATACTTTGCCTTTTCCTTGTAACTGTTGTTTGATCTGTATGTGTGTTTTGGTTGATTGTTTGCTCTGTACGTGTGTTTTGGTTGATTGTTTGATCTGTATGTGTGTTTTGGTTGATTGTTTGATCTGTACGTGTGTTTTAGTTGATTGTTTGATCTGTATGTGTGTTTTGGTTGATTGTTTGATCTGTACGTGTGTTTTGGCTGATTGTGTTCTGTGTATGTTACATTTCCTGTTCGACATCTATGCTTACTTTAAGGTCAAACAGTCAACCAATTTTAAGTCAATTTCGTTTAAAGGGTCAAGTTAGGTCAAAAGGGTCAAGTTAGGACAAAAGGTTCAACTGGGGTCAAAAGGGTCAATTAAGGTCATAAAGGGAGTTAATTTGGTCAACTAAGGTCATACGGTGAGTCAATTTGAGTTCAAGAGTCTGCGAGTCAGTTTGAGTAAGAGGTTCATTTTAGGTCATACAGCAAGTAAGTTTCAATTAATTTGAGTAAGAGGGCCAACTTGTGTTAAACTCTGATTCAGTTTGAATTACATGGTCAATGTATGTCATACAGTGAGCCAGTTCGATTCAGTATGCGTTAGACGGTAACGTTAGGTCACAGAGCGAATCAATTCGATTCAATATGAGTTAGACCGTAACGTTAGGTCACACAACGAGTCTATAAATGAGTTAAACGGTAACGTTAAGTCACACATCAGTCAATATGAGTTAGACGGTAACGTTAGGTCACACAGCCAGTCATTATGAGATAGACGGTAACGTTAGGTCACACAGCCAGTCAATATGAGTTAGACGGTAACGATATGTCACACAGCCAGTCATTATGAGATAGACGGTAACGTTAGGTCACACAGCCAGTCATTAAGAGATAGACGGTAACGTTAGGTCACACAGCCAGTCATTATGAGATAGACGGTAACGTTAGGTCACACAGCCAGTCAATATGAGATAGACGGTAACGTTAGGTCTCACATCCAGTCAGTATGAGATAGACGGTAACGTTAGGTCACACAGCCTGGTCAATATGAGTTAGACGCTAACGTGAGGTCACACAGCCAGTCAATATGAGATAGAAGGTAACGTTAGGTCACACATCCAGTCAATATGAGACAGACAGTAACGTTAGGACACATAGCCAGTCAATATGAGACAGACGGTAACGTTAGGTCACACAGCCAGTCAATATGAGTTAGACGGTAACGTTAGGTCTTACATCCGGTCAATATGAGTTAGACGCTAAAATTAGGTCACACAGCCAGTCAATATGAGTTAGACGCTAACGTTAGGTCACACAGCCAGTCAATATGAGTTAGACGGTAACGTTAGGTCACACAGCCAGTCAGTATGAGTTAGACGGTAACGTTAGGTCACCCATCCAGTCAATATTATATAGACGGTAACATTAAGACACACAGCCAGTCAATATGAGTTAGACGGTAACGTTAGGTCACACAGCCAGTCTATATGAGTTAGACGGTAACGTTAGGTCACACAGCCAGTCAGTATGAGATAGACGGTAACGTTAGGTCACACATCCAGTCAATATGAGTTGGACAGTAACGTTAGGCCACACAGCCAGTTAATATGAATTAGACGGTAACGTTAGGTCACACAGCCAGTTAATATGAGATAGACGGTAACGTTAGGTCACACAGTCAGTCAGTATGAGATAGACGGTAACGTTAAGTCAGACATCCATTCAATATGAGATAGACGGTAACGTTAAGTCACACATCCAGTCAGTATGAGTTAGATGGTAACGTTAGGTCACACGTCCAGCCGATATGAGTTAGACGGTAACATTAGGTCACACACCCAGTCAATATATGAGATAGACGTTAACGTTAGGTCACACATCCAGTCAATATGAGTTGGACAGTAACGTTAGGCCACACAGCCAGTTAATATGAATTAGACGGTAACGTTAGGTCACACAGCCAGTTAATATGAGATAGACGGTAACGTTAGGTCACGCAGTCAGTCAGTATGAGATAGACGGTAACGTTAAGTCAGACATCCATTCAATATGAGATAGACGGTAACGTTAAGTCACACATCCAGTCAGTATGAGTTAGATGGTAACGTTAGGTCACACGTCCAGCCGATATGAGTTAGACGGTAACATTAGGTCACACACCCAGTCAATATATGAGATAGACGTTAACGTTAGGTCACACAGCCAGTATAATATGAGATAGACGGTAACGTTAAGTCACACATCCATTCAATATGAGATAGACGGTAGCGTTAAGTCACAGAGCCAGTCTGTATGAGTTAGACGGTAACGTTAGGTCAAACAGCCAGTCAATATTAGTTAGACGGTAACGTTAGGTCACACAGCCAGTCAATATGAGTTAGACGGTAATGTTAGGTCACACATCCAGTTAATATGAGATAGACGGTAACGTTAGGTCACACATCCAGTCAATATGAGTTGGACGGTAACGTTTGGTCACACAGCCAGTCAATATGAATTAGACGGTAATGTAAGGTCACACAGCCAGTCAATATGACATAGACGGCAACGTTAAGTCACACTCAGTCAGTATGAGATAGACGGTAACGTTAAGTCACACATCCATACAATATGAGATAGACGGTAGCGTTAAGTCACACATCAAGTCAGTATGAGATAGACGGTAGCGTCAAGTCACACGTCCAGCCGATATGAGTTAGACATTAACGTTAGGTCACACATCCAGTCAGTATGAGCAAGACGGTAACGTTAGGTCACACATCCAGTCAATATGAGTTAGACGGTAACGTTAGGTCACACATCCAGTCAATATGAGTGAGATGGTATATGGATAGATGGTAACGTTTAAGTCACACGTCCAGCCAATATGAGTTAGACGGCAACATTAGGTCACACACCCAGTCAATATGAGATAGACGTTAACGTTAGGTCACACAGCCAGTCAAATTAGATAGACGGTAACGTTAGGTCACACATCCAGTCAGTATGAGTTAGACGGTAACGTTAGGTCACACATCCAGTCATAGGAGACAGACGGTAACGTTAGGTCACACAGTCAGTCAATATGAGATAGACGTTAACGTTAGGTCACACAGCCAGTCAATATGAGTTAGACGGTAACGTTAGGTCACACAGCCAGTCAGTATGAGTTAGACGGTAACGTTAGGTCACCCATCCAGTCAATATTATATAGACGGTCACGTAAGTTCACACAGCCAGTCAATATGAGTTAGACGGTAACGTTAGGTCACACAGTCAGTCCTATATGAGATAGACGGTAACGTTAGGTCACACAGCCAGTCAATATTAGTTAGACGGTAACGTTAGGTCACACAGACAGTCAATATGAGTTAGACGGTAATGTTAGGTCACAGATCAAGTCAATATGAGATAGACGGTAACGTTAGGTCACACATCCAGTCAATATGAGTTGGACGGTAACGTTAGGTCTCACAGCCAGTCAATATGAGTTAGACGGTAATGTTAGGTCACACAGCCAGTTAATATGAGATAGACGGTAACGTTAAGTCACACAGTCAGTCAGTATGAGATAGACGGTAACGTTAAGTCACACATCCATTTAATATAAGATAGACGGTAGCGTTAAGTCACAGATCCAGTCAGCATGAGTTAGATGGTATATGAGATGATGGTAACGTTAAGTCACACGTCCAGCCTATATGAGTTAGACGGTAACATTAGGTCACACACCCAGTCAATATGAGTAGACATTAACGTTAGGTCACACATCCAGTCTATATGAGTTAGATGGTATATGAGATAGATGGTAACGTTAGGTCACACATCCAGTCAGTATGAGTAAGACGGTAACGTTAGGTCACACATCCAGTCAATATGAGTTAGACGGTAACGTTAGGTCACACATCCAGTCAATATGAGTTAGATGGTATATGAGATAGATGGTAACGTTAAGTCACACGTCCAGCCAATATAAGTTAGACGGTAACGTTAGGTAACACAAGCAGTCAATATAAGTTAGACGGTAACGTTAGGTCGCACAACCAGTCAATATGTGTTAGACGGTAACGTTAGGTCACACAGCCAGTCAATATAAGTTAGACGGTAACGTTAGGTCACACAGCCAGTCAGTATTAGTTAGACGGTAACGTTAGGTCACCCATCCAGTCAATATGATACAGACGGTAACGTTAGGTCACACAGCCAGTCAATATGAGTTGGACGGTAGCGTTAGGTCACACAGCCAGTCAATATGAGTCAATATGAGATAGACGGTAACGTTAGGTCACACAACCAGTCAGTATGAATTAGACGGTAACGTTAGGTCACACAGCCAGTCAATATGAGCTAGACGGTAACGTTAGGTCACCCATCCAGTCAATAT
>JAWPHD010017176.1:0-45969 GCA_037043455.1 Cyrtodaria siliqua | reverse complement strand
CAGTTCTTACGCATATATGTTCAGTTCTTACGCATATATATTCAGTTCTTACACATATATATTCAGTTCTAACACATATATATTCAGTTCTTACGCATATATATTCAGTTCTTACGCATATATGTTCAGTTCTTAAGCATATATATTCAGTTCTTACACATATATATTCAGTTCTTACACATATATATTCAGTTCTTACGCATATATATTCAGTTCTTACGCATATATATTCAGTTCTTACGCATATATGTTCAGTTCTTACACATATATGTTCAGTTCTTGCACATATATATTCAGTTCTTACACATATATATTCAGTTCTAACACATTTATATTCAGTTCTTACGCATATATATTCAGTTCTTACGCATATATATTCAGTTCTTATGCATATATATTCAGTTCTTACGCATATATATTCAGTTCTTACACATATATATTCAGTTCTTACACATATATATTCAGTACATACGCATATATGTTCAGTTCTTACACATATATATTCAGTTCTTACACATATATATTCAGTTCTTAAACATATATATTCAGTTCTTATACATATATATTCAGTTTTTACACATATATTCAGTTCTTACGCATATATATTCAGTTCTTACAAATATATATTCAGTTCTTACACATATATATTCAGTTATTACGCTTATATATTCAGTTCTTACGCATATATATTTAGTTCTTACGCATATATATTCAGTTCTTACACATATATATTCAGTCCTTACACATATATATTTAGTTCTTACACATATATATTCAGTTCTTACGCATATATATTCCTGTTCTTACGCATATATTTTCAGTTCTTACGCATATATTCAGTTCTTACGCATATATGTTCAGTTCTTACGCATATATGTTCAGTTCTTACACATATATATTCAGTTCTTACACATATATATTCAGTTCTTACACATATATATTCAGTTATTACGCATTTATATTTAGTTCTTACGCATATATGTTCAGTTCTTACGCATATATGTTCAGTTCTTACACATATATATTCAGTTCTAACGCATATATATTCAGTTCTTACGCATATATATTCAGTTCTTACACATATATATTCAGTTCTTACGCATATATATTCAGTTCTTACGCATATATTCAGTTCTTACACATATATATTCAGTTCTTACACATATATATTCAGTTCTTACACATATATATTCAGTTCTTACGCATATATATTCAGTTCTTACGCATATATGTTCAGTTCTTACACATATATTTTCAGTTCTTACGCATATATATTCGGTTCTTACACATATATATTCAGTTCTTACGCATATATATTCAGTTCTTACGCATATATGTTCAGTTCTTACACATATATATTCAGTTCTAACACATTTATATTCAGTTCTTACACATATATATTCAGTTCTTACGCATATATATTCAGTTCTTACACATATATATTCAGTTCTTACGCATATATGTTCAGTTCTTACACATATATATTCAGTTCTTACACATATATATTCAGTTCTTAAACATATATATTCAGTTCTTATACATATATATTCAGTTCTTACACATATATTCATGTCTTATACATATATATTCAGTTCTTACACATATATGTTCAGTTCTTGCACATATATATTCAGTTCTTACACATATATATTCAGTTCTAACACATTTATATTCAGTTCTTACGCATATATATTCAGTTCTTACGCATATATATTCAGTTCTTATGCATATATATTCAGTTCTTACGCATATATATTCAGTTCTTACACATATATATTCAGTTCTTACACATATATATTCAGTACATACGCATATATGTTCAGTTCTTACACATATATATTCAGTTCTTACACATATATATTCAGTTCTTAAACATATATATTCAGTTCTTATACATATATATACAGTTTTTACACATATATTCAGTTCTTACGCATATATATTCAGTTCTTACAAATATATATTCAGTTCTTACACATATATATTCAGTTATTACGCTTATATATTCAGTTCTTACGCATATATATTTAGTTCTTACGCATATATATTCAGTTCTTACACATATATATTCAGTCCTTACACATATATATTTAGTTCTTACACATATATATTCAGTTCTTACGCATATATATTCCTGTTCTTACGCATATATTTTCAGTTCTTACGCATATATTCAGTTCTTACGCATATATGTTCAGTTCTTACGCATATATGTTCAGTTCTTACACATATATATTCAGTTCTTACACATATATATTCAGTTCTTACGCATATATATTCAGTTATTACGCATTTATATTTAGTTCTTACGCATATATGTTCAGTTCTTACGCATATATGTTCAGTTCTTACACATATATATTCAGTTCTAACGCATATATATTCAGTTCTTACGCATATATATTCAGTTCTTACACATATATATTCAGTTCTTACGCATATATATTCAGTTCTTACGCATATATTCAGTTCTTACACATATATATTCAGTTCTTACACATATATATTCAGTTCTTACACATATATATTCAGTTCTTACGCATATATATTCAGTTCTTACGCATATATGTTCAGTTCTTACACATATATTTTCAGTTCTTACGCATATATATTCAGTTCTTACACATATATATTCAGTTCTTACGCATATATATTCAGTTCTTACGCATATATGTTCAGTTCTTACACATATATATTCAGTTCTAACACATATATATTCAGTTCTTACACATATATATTCAGTTCTTACGCATATATATTCAGTTCTTACACATATATATTCAGTTCTTACGCATATATGTTCAGTTCTTACACATATATATTCAGTTCTTACACATATATATTCAGTTCTTAAACATATATATTCAGTTCTTATACATATATATTCAGTTCTTACACATATATTCATGTCTTATACATATATATTCAGTTCTTACGCATATATATTCAGTTCTTACACATATATTTTCAGTTCTTACACATATATATTCAGTTTTTACACATATATATTCCGTTTTAACGCATATATATTCAGTTCTTTCGCATATATATTCAATTCTTACACATATATATTCGGTTCTTACGCATATATATTCAGTTCTTACGCATATATATTCAGTTGTTACACATAAATATTCAGTTCTTACGCATATATATTCAGTTCTTACACATATATATTCAGTCCTTACACATATATGTTTAGTTCTTACACATATATATTCAGTTCTTACGCATACATATTCCTGTTCTTACGCATATATTTTCAGTTCTTACGCATATATTCAGTTCTTACGCATATATGTTCAGTTCTTACGCATATATATTCAGTTCTTACACATATATATTCAATTTTTACACATATATATTCAGTTCTTACACATATATATTCAGTTCTTACACATATATTTTCAGTTCTTACGCAAATATATTCAGTTCTTACACATATATATTCAGTTCTTACACATATATATTCAGTTCTTACAAATATATATTCAGTCTTTCACATATATATTCAGTTCTAACACATATATATTCAGTTCTTGCGCTATATATTCAGTTCTTACGCATATATATTCAGTTCGTACGCATATATATTCAGTTCTTACACATATATATTCAGTTCTTACACATATATATTCAGTTCTTACAAATATATATTCAGTTCTTTCACATATATATTCAGTTCTAACACATATATATTCAGTTCTTACGCTATATATTTAATTCTTACGCATATATATTCAGTTCGTACGCATATATATTCAGTTCTAACACATATATATTCAGTTCTTACACATATATATTCAGTTCTTACACATATATATTCAGTTCTGACGCATATATGTTCATTTCTTACACATATATATTCAGTTCTTACACATATATATTCAGTTCTTACACATATATGTTCAGTTCTTGCACATATATATTCAGTTCTTACACATATATATTCAGTTCCGACGCATAAATATATTCAGTTCTTACACATATATATTCAGTTCTGACGCATATGTTTTCCGTACTTATGCATATATATTCCGTTTTAACGCATATATATTCATTCTTAAGCATATATTCAGTTCTTACGCATATATATTCCGTTCTAACGCATATATTTTCAGTTCTTACGCATATATTCAGTTCTTACGCATATATATTCAGTTCTTACGCATATATGTTCAGTTCTTACGCATATATATTCAGTTCTTACACATATATATTCAGTTCTAACACATATATATTCAGTTCTTACGCATATATATTCAGTTCTTACGCATATATGTTCAGTTCTTACGCATATATATTCAGTTCTTACACATATATATTCAGTTCTTACACATATATATTCAGTTCTTACGCATATATATTCAGTTCTTACGCATATATATTCAGTTCTTACGCATATATGTTCAGTTCTTACACATATATGTTCAGTTCTTGCACATATATATTCAGTTCTTACACATATATATTCAGTTCTAACACATTTATATTCAGTTCTTACGCATATATATTCAGTTCTTACGCATATATATTCAGTTCTTACGCATATATATTCAGTTCTTACACATATATATTCAGTTCTTACACATATATATTCAGTACTTACGCATATATGTTCATTTCTTACACATATATATTCAGTTCTTACACATATATATTCAGTTCTTAAACATATATATTCAGTTCTTATACATATATATTCAGTTTTTACACATATATTCAGTTCTTACGCATATATATTCAGTTCTTACGCATATATGTTCAGTTCTTACGCATATATGTTCAGTTCTTACACATATATATTCAGTTCTTACACATATATATTCAGTTCTTACGCATATATATTCAGTTATTACGCATTTATATTTAGTTCTGACGCATATATGTTCAGTTCTTACGCATATATGTTCAGTTCTTACACATATATATTCAGTTCTAACGCATATATATTCAGTTCTTACGCATATATATTCAGTTCTTTCGCATATATATTCAGTTCTTACGCATATATATTCAGTTCTTACGCATATATTCAGTTCTTACTCATATATATTCAGTTCTTACACATATATATTCAGTTCTTACACATATATATTCAGTTCTTACGCATATATATTCAGTTCTTACGCATATATGTTCAGTTCTTACACATATATTTTCAGTTCTTACGCATATATATTCGGTTCTTACACATATATATTCAGTTCTTACGCATATATATTCAGTTCTTACGCATATATGTTCAGTTCTTACACATATATATTCAGTTCTAACACATTTATATTCAGTTCTTACACATATATATTCAGTTCTTACGCATATATATTCAGTTCTTACACATATATATTCAGTTCTTACGCATATATGTTCAGTTCTTACACATATATATTCAGTTCTTACACATATATATTCAGTTCTTAAACATATATATTCAGTTCTTATACATATATATTCAGTTCTTACACATATATTCATGTCTTATACATATATATTCAGTTCTTACGCATATATATTCAGTTCTTACACATATATATTCAGTTCTTACACATATATATTCAGTTTTTACACATATATATTCCGTTTTAACGCATATATATTCAGTTCTTTCGCATATATATTCAATTCTTACACATATATATTCGGTTCTTACGCATATATATTCAGTTCTTACGCATATATATTCAGTTGTTACACATAAATATTCAGTTCTTACGCATATATATTCAGTTCTTACACATATATATTCAGTCCTTACACATATATGTTTAGTTCTTACACATATATATTCAGTTCTTACGCATACATATTCCTGTTCTTACGCATATATTTTCAGTTCTTACGCATATATTCAGTTCTTACGCATATATGTTCAGTTCTTACACATATATATTCAGTTTTTACACATATATATTCAGTTCTTACACATATATATTCAGTTCTTACGCAAATATATTCAGTTCTTACACATATATATTCAGTTCTTACACATATATATTCAGTTCTTACAAATATATATTCAGTCTTTCACATATATATTCAGTTCTAACACATATATATTCAGTTCTTGCGCTATATATTCAGTTCTTACGCATATATATTCAGTTCGTACGCATATATATTCAGTTCTTACACATATATATTCAGTTCTTACACATATATATTCAGTTCTTACACATATAAATTCAGTTCTGACGCATATATGTTCATTTCTTACACATATATATTCAGTTCTTACACATATATATTCAGTTCTTACACATATATTGTCAGTTCTTGCACATATATATTCAGTTCTTACACATATATATTTTGTTCTTACACATATATATTCAGTTCTTACAAATATATATTCAGTTCCGACGCATATATAAATTCAGTTCTTACACATATATATTCAGTTCTGACGCATATATTTTCCGTTCTTATGCATATATATTCCGTTTTAACGCATATATATTCATTCTTACGAATATATTCAGTTCTTACGCATATATATTCCGTTCTTACGCATATATTTTCAGTTCTTAAGCATATATTCAGTTCTTACGCATATATATTCAGTTCTTACGCATATATGTTCAGTTCTTACGCATATATATTCAGTTCTTACACATATATATTCAGTTCTTACACATATATATTCAGGTCTTACGCATATATATTCAGTTCTTACGCATATATATTCAGTTCTTACGCATATATGTTCAGTTCTTACACATATATGTTCAGTTCTTGCACATATATATTCAGTTCTTACACATATATATTCAGTTCTAACACATATATATTCAGTTCTTACACATATATATTCAGTTCTTACGCATATATATTCAGTTCTTACGCATATATATTCAGTTCTTACGCATATATATTCAGTTCTTACACATATATATTCAGTTATTACGCATATATATTCAGTTCTTACGCATATATATTTAGTTCTTACGCATATATATTCAGTTCTTACACATATATATTCAGTCCTTATACATATATATTTAGTTCTTACACATATATATTCAGTACTTAGGCATATATATTCAGTTCTTACACATATATATTCAGTTCTTACACATATATATTCAGTTCTTACACATCAATATTCAGTTCTTTCACATATATATTAAGTTCTAACACATATATATTCAGTTCTTACACATATATATTCAGTTCTTACGCCTATATGTTCAGTTCTTACACATATATATTCAGTTCTTACACATATATATTCAGTTCTAACACATATATATTCAGTTCTTACGCATATATATTCAGTTCTTACGCATATATATTCAGTTCTTACGCATATATATTCAGTTCTTACGCATATATATTCAGTTTTTACACATATATATTCAGTTATTACGCATATATATTCAGTCCTTACGCATATATATTTAGTTCTTACGCATATATATTCAGTTCTTACGCATTTATGTTCAGTTCTTGCACATATATATTCAGTTCTTACACATATATATTCAGTTCTTACGCATATATATTCAGTTCTTACACATATATATTCAGTTCTTAAACATATATATTCAGTTCTTACACATATATATTCAGTTCTTAAACATATATATTCAGTTCTTACACATATATATTCAGTTCTTAAACATATATATTCAGTTCTTACACATATATATTCAGTTCTTAAACATATATATTCAGTTCTTACACATATATATTCAGTTCTGACGCATATATTTTCCGTTGTTACGCATATATATTCCGTTTAAACGCATATATATTCAGTTCTTACGCATACATTCAGTTCTTACGCATATATATTCCTGTTCTTACGCATATATTTTCAGTTCTTACGCATATATTCAGTTCTTACGCATATATATTCATTTATTACGCATATATGCTCAGTTCTTACGCATATATATTCAGTTCTTACACATATATATTCAGTTCTTACACATATATATTCAGTTCTTACGCATATATATTCAGTTCTTACGCATATATGTTCAGTTCTTACGCATATATGTTCAGTTCTTACGCATATATGTTCAGTTCTTACACATATATATTCAGTTCTAACACATATATATTCAGTTCTTACGCATATATATTCAGTTCTTACGCATATATATTCAGTTCTTACGCATTTATTTTCAGTTCTTACGCATATATATTCAGTTCTTACGCATAATTATTCAGTTTTTACACATTTATATTCAGTTCTTACACATATATATTCAGTTCTTACACATATATATTCAGTTCTTACGCATATATATTCAGTTCTAACGCATATATGTTCAGTTCTTACACATATATCTTCAGTTCTTATGCATATTTATTCAGTTCTTACACATATATATTCAGTTCTTACGCATATATATTCAGTTCTTACGCATATATGTTCAGTTCTCACACATAAATATTCAGTTCTAACACATATATATTCAGTTCTTACGAATATAAATTCAGTTCTAACGCATAAATATTCAGTTCTTACGCTTATATATTCAGTTCGTACACATATATATTCAGTTCTTACACATATATATTTTATTCTTACGCATATATGTTCAGTTCTTACACATATATATTCAGTTCTTACACTTATATTTAGTTCTTAAACATATATATTCAGTTCTTTCACATATATATTCAGTTCTTACACATATAAATTCAGTTCTTACAAATATATATTCAGTTCTTTCACATATATATTCAGTTCTAACACATATATATTCAGTTTTTACGCATATATATTCAGTTCTTATGCATATATATTCAGTTCGTACGCATATATATTCAGTTTTTACATATATATATTCAGTTCTTACACATATATATTCAGTTCTTACACATATATATTCAGTTCTTTCGCATATATGTTCAGTTCTTACACATATATATTCAGTTCTTACACATATATATTCAGTTCTTACGCATATATATTCAGTTCTTACGCATATATGTTCAGTTCTTACACATATATGTTCAGTTCTTACGCATATATGTTCAGTTCTTACACATATATATTCAGTTCTAACACATATATATTCAGTTCTTACGCATATATATTCAGTTCTTACGCATATATATTCAGTTCTTACGCATTTATTTTCAGTTCTTACGCATTTATATTCAGTTCTTACGCATAATTATTCAGTTTTTACACATATATATTCAGTTCTTACACATATATATTCAGTTATTACGCATATATATTTAGTTCTTACGCATATATATTCAGTTCTTACGCATATATATTCAGTTCTTACACATATATATTCAGTCCTTACACATATATATTTAGTTCTTACACATATAAATTCAGTTCTTACGCATAAATATTCAGTTCTTACGCTTATATATTCAGTTCGTACACATATATATTCAGTTCTTACACATATATATTTTGTTCTTACGCATATATGTTCAGTTCTTACACATATATATTCAGTTCTTACACTTATATTTAGTTCTTAAACATATATATTCAGTTCTTTCACATATATATTCAGTTCTTACACATATATATTCAGTTCTTACAAATATATATTCAGTTCTTTCACATATATATTCAGTTCTAACACATATATATTCAGTTTTTACGCATATATATTCAGTTCTTATGCATATATATTCAGTTCGTACGCATATATATTCAGTTTTTACATATATATATTCAGTTCTTACACATATATATTCAGTTCTTACACATATATATTCAGTTCTGACGCATATATGTTCAGTTCTTACACATATATATTCAGTTCTTACACATATATATTCAGTACTTACACATATATGTTCAGTTCTTTCACATATATATATTCAGTTCTTACACATATATATTTTGTTCTTACACATATATATTCAGTTCTTACACATATTATTCAGTTCCGACGCATATATATATTCAGTTCTTACGACATATATATTCAATTCTGACGCATATATTTTCCGTTCTTATGCATATATATTCCGTTTTAACGCATATATATTCATTCTTATGCATATATTCAGTTCTTACGCATATATATTCCGTTCTTATGCATATATTTTCAGTTTTTACGCATATATTCAGTTCTTACGCATATATATTCAGTTCTTACGCATATATGTTCAGTTCTTAATAATATATATTCAGTTCTTACATATATAGTATTCAGGTTCTCATAGATAGTATTCTGACGCATATATATTCAGTTTACGCATATATATTCAGTTTCTTACGCATAGTGTTCAGTTCTTACTATGATATGTTCAGTTCACATATATGTTAAGTTCTTGCACATTAATTAATTTTAACAATATATAAATTCATTCTATAACACATATATATTCAGTTCTTACGCATATATATTCATTTACGCAATATATAATTCAGTTCTTACGCATATATATTCAGTTCTTACGCATATATATTCAGTTCTTACACATATATATTCAGTTCTTACACATATATATTCAGTTCTTACCTTAATAGCATATATGTTCAGTTCTTACACATATATATTCAGTTCTTAAACATATATATTCAGTTCTTATACATATATATTCAGTTTTTACACATATATTTAGTTCTTACACATATATATTCAGTTCTTACGCATATATATTCAGTTCTTACGCATATATATTCAGTTCTTACACATATATATTCAGTTCTTACACATATATATTCAGTTCTTACACATATATATTCAGTTCTTACACATATATATTCAGTTCTAACACATATATGTTCAGTTCTTACATATATATATTCAGTTCTTATGCATATATATTCAGTTCTTACACATATATATTCAGTTCTCACACATATATATTCAGTTATTACGCATATATATTTAGTTCTTACGCATATATATTCAGTTCTAAAGCATATATATTCAGTTCTTACACATATATATTCAGTCCTTACACATATATATTTAGTTCTTACACATATATATTCAGTTCTTACACATATATATTCAGTTCTTACACATATATATTCAGTTCTTACACATATATATTCAGTTCTTACACATATATATTCAGTTCTTACACATATATATTCAGTTCTAACACATATATGTTCAGTTCTTACACATATATATTCAGTTCTTACGCATATATGTTCAGTTCTTACACATATATATTCAGTTCTTACACATATATATTCAGTTCTTTCACATATATATTCAGTTCTAACACATATATATTCAGTTCTTACGCATATATATTCAGTTCTTACTCATATATATTCAGTTCTTACTCATATATATTCAGTTCTTACGCATATATATTCAGTTCTTACACAAATATATCAGTTCTTACACTATATTCAGTTCTTACACACATATATTCAGTTCTTATGCATATTTGTTCAGTTCTTACACATATATATTCAGTTCTTACACATATATATTCAGTTCTTAAACATATATATTTATTTCTTATACATATATATTCAGTTCTTACACATATATTCATGTCTTACACATATATATTTAGTTCTTACGCATTCTTGCACATATATATTCAGTTCTTACACATATATATTCAGTTCTAACACATATATATTCAGTTCTTACGCATATATATTCAGTTCTTACGCATATATATTCAGTTCTTACGCATATATATTCAGTTCTTACGCATATATATTCAGTTCTTACACATATATATTCAGTTCTTACACATATATATTCAGTTCTTACACATATATATTCAGTTCTTACGCATATATGTTCAGTTCTTACACATATATATTCAGTTCTTAAACATATATATTCAGTTCTTATACATATATATTCTGTTTTTACACATATATTTAGTTCTTACACATATATATTCAGTTCTTACGCATATATATTCAGTTCTTACGCATATATATTCAGTTCTTACACATATATATTCAGTTCTTACACATATATATTCAGTTCTTACACATATATATTTAGTTCTAACACATATATGTTCAGTTCTTACATATATATATTCAGTTCTTACGCATATATATTCAATTCTTACGCATATATATTCAATTCTTACACATATATATTCGGTTCTTACGCATATATATTCAGTTCTTACGCATATATATTCAGTTCTTACACATATATATTCAGTTCTTACGCATATATATTCAGTTCTTACGCATAAATATTCAGTTCTTACGCATATATATTCCGTTCTTACGCATATATATTCCGTTTAAACGCATATATATTTAGTTCTTACGCATATACTCAGCTCTTACGCATATATATTCCATTCTTACGCATATATAATCAGTTCTTACACATATATATTCAGTTCTTACACATATATATTCAGTTCTTACGCATATATGTTCAGTTCTTACACATATATATTCAGTTCTTAAACATATATATTCAGTTCTTATTCATATATATTCAGTTTTACACATATATTTAGTTCTTACACATATATATTCAGTTCTTACGCATATATATTCAGTTCTTACACATATATATTCAGTTCTTACACATATATATTCAGTTATTACGCATATATATTCAGTTCTTACGCATATATATTTAGTTCTTACGCATATATATTCAGTTCTTACACATATATATTCAGTCCTTACACATATATATTTAGTTCTTACACATATATATTCAGTTCTTACGCATATATATTCAGTTCTTACACATATATATTCAGTTCTTACACATATATATTCAGTTCTTACACATATATTTTCAGTTCTTACACATATATATTCAGTTCTAACACATATATGTTCAGTTCTTACACATATATATTCAGTTCTTACGCATATATGTTCAGTTCTTACACATATATATTCAGTTCTTACACATATATATTCAGTTCTTTCAAATATATATTCAGTTCTAACACATATATATTCAGTTCTTACGCATATATATTCAGTTCTTACGCATATATATTCAGTTCTTACGCATATATATTCAGTTCTTACGCATATATATTCAGTTCTTACACAAATATATTCAGTTCTTACACATATATATTCAGTTCTTACACACATATATTCAGTTCTTATGCATATTTGTTCAGTTCTTACACATATATATTCAGTTCTTACACATATATATTCAGTTCTTAAACATATATATTTAGTTCTTATACATATATATTCAGTTCTTACACATATAGTCATGTCTTACACATATATATTTAGTTCTTACGCATATATATTCAGTTCTTACACATATATATTCAGTTCTAACACATATATATTCAGTTCTTACGCATATATATTCAGTTCTTACGCATATATATTCAGTTCTTACGCATATATATTCAGTTCTTACGCATATATATTCAGTTCTTACACATATATATTCAGTTCTTACACATATATATTCAGTTCTTACGCATATATGTTCAGTTCTTACACATATATATTCAGTTCTTAAACATATATATTCAGTTCTTATACATATATATTCAGTTCTTACACATATATATTCAGTTCTTACACATATATATTCAGTTCTAACACATATATGTTCAGTTCTTACATATATATATTCAGTTCTTACGCATATATTTTCAATTCTTACGCATATATATTCAATTCTTACACATATATATTCGGTTCTTACGCATATATATTCAGTTCTTACGCATATATATTCAGTTCTTACACATATATATTCAGTTCTTACGCATATATATTCAGTTCTTACGCATAAATATTCAGTTCTTACGCATATATATTCCGTTCTTACGCATATATATTCCGTTTTAACGCATATATATTTAGTTGTTACGCATATACTCAGTTCTTACGCATATATATTCCATTCTTACGCATATATAATCAGTTCTTACACATATATATTCAGTTCTTACACATATATATTCAGTTCTTACGCATATATGTTCAGTTCTTACACATATATATTCAATTCTTAAACATATATATTCAGTTCTTATTCATATATATTCAGTTTTACACATATAATTAGTTCTTACACATATATATATTCAGTTCTTACGCATATATATTCAGTTATTACACATATATATTCAGTTCTTACACATATATATTCAGTTATTACGCATATATATTCAGTTCTTACGCATATATATTTAGTTCTTACGCATATATATTCAGTTCTTACACATATATATTCAGTCCTTACACATATATATTTAGTTCTTACACATATATATTCAGTTCTTACGCATATATATTCAGTTCTTACACATATATATTCAGTTCTTACACATATATATTCAGTTCTTACACATATATATTCAGTTCTTACACATATATATTCAGTTCTAACACATATATGTTCAGTTCTTACACATATATATTTAGTTCTTTCGCATATATGTTCAGTTCTTACACATATATATTCAGTTCTTACACATATATATTCAGTTCTTTCACATATATATTCAGTTCTAACACATATATATTCAGTTCTTACGCATATATATTCAGTTCTTACGCATATATATTCAGTTCTTACGCATATATATTCAGTTCTTACGCATATATATTCAGTTCTTACACAAATATATTCAGTTCTTACACATATATATTCAGTTCTTACACACATATATTCAGTTCTTATGCATATTTGTTCAGTTCTTACACATATATATTCAGTTCTTACACATATATATTCAGTTCTTAAACATATATATTTAGTTCTTATACATATATATTCAGTTCTTACACATATATTCATGTCTTACACATATATATTTAGTTCTTACGCATATATATTCAGTTCTTACACATATATATTCAGTTCTTACACATATATATTCAGTTCTTACACATATATATTCCGTTTTAACGCATATATATTCAGTTCTTACGCATATATATTCAATTCTTACACATATATATTCGGTTCTTACGCATATATATTCAGTTCTTACGCATATATATTCAGTTCTTACACATATATATTAAGTTCTTACGCATATATATTCAGTTCTTACGCATAAATATTCAGTTCTGACGCATATATATTCCGTTCTTACGCATATATATTCCGTTTTAACGCATATATATTCATTTCTTACGCATATACTCAGTTCTTATGCATATATATTCCATTCTTACGCATATATTTTCAGTTCTTACGCATACATTCAGTTTTTACGCATATATATTCAGTTCTTACACATATATGTTCAGTTCTTACGCATATATGTTCAGTTCTTACACATATATATTCAATTCTTACACATATATATTCGGTTCTTACGCATATATATTCAGTTCTTACGCATATATATTCAGTTCTTACACATATATATTAAGTTCTTACGCATATATATTCTGTTCTTACGCATTAATATTCAGTTCTTACGCATATATATTCCGTTCTTACGCATATATATTCCGTTTTAACGCATATATTCATTTCTTACGCATATACTCAGTTCTTATGCATATATATTCCATTCTTACGCATATATTCTATCGGTTCTTACGCATATATATTCAGTTCTTACGCATATATATTTAGTTCTTATACATATATATTCAGTTCTTACACATATATTCATGTCTTACACATATATATTTAGTTCTTACGCATATATATTCAGTTCTTACACATATATATTCAGTTCTTACACATATATATTTAGTTCTTACACATATATATTCAGTTCTTACGCATATATATTCAGTTCTTACACATATATATTCAGTTCTTACACATATATATTCAGTTCTTACACATATATATTCAGTTCTTACACATATATATTCAGTTCTAACACATATATGTTCAGTTCTTACACATATATATTCAGTTCTTACGCATATATGTTCAGTTCTTACACATATATATTCAGTTCTTACACATATATATTCAGTTCTTTCACATATATATTCAGTTCTAACACATATATATTCAGTTCTTACGCATATATATTCAGTTCTTACGCATATGTATTCAGTTCTTACGCATATATATTCAGTTCTTACGCATATATATTCAGTTCTTGCACAAATATATTCAGTTCTTACACATATATATTCAGTTCTTACACACATATATTTAGTTCTTATGCATATTTGTTCAGTTCTTACACATATATATTCAGTTCTTACACATATATATTCAGTTCTTAAACATATATATTTAGTTCTTATACATATATATTCAGTTCTTACACATATATTCATGTCTTACACATATATATTTAGTTCTTACGCATATATATTCAGTTCTTACACATATATATTCAGTTCTTACACATATATATTCAGTTCTTACACATATATATTCCGTTTTAACGCATATATATTCAGTTCTTACGCATATATATTCAATTCTTACACATATATATTCGGTTCTTACGCATATATATTCAGTTCTTACGCATATATATTCAGTTCTTACACATATATATTAAGTTCTTACGCATATATATTCAGTTCTTACGCATAAATATTCAGTTCTGACTCATATATATTCCGTTCTTACGCATATATATTCCGTTTTAACGCATATATATTCATTTCTTACGTATATACTCAGTTCTTATGCATATATCTTCCATTCTTACGCATATATTTTCAGTTCTTACGCATACATTCAGTTTTTACGCATATATATTCAGTTCTTACGCATATATGTTCAGTTCTTACGCATATATGTTCAGTTCTTACACATATATATTCAATTCTTACACATATATATTCGGTTCTTACGCATATATATTCAGTTCTTACACATATATATTAAGTTCTTACGCATATATATTCAGTTCTTACGCATAAATATTCAGTTCTTACGCATATATATTCCATTCTTAAGCATATATATTCCGTTTTAACGCATATATATTCATTTCTTACGCATATACTCAGTTCTTATGCATATATATTCCATTCTTACGCATATATTTTCAGTTCTTACGCATACATTCAGTTTTTACGCATATATATTCAGTTCTTACGCATATATGTTCAGTTCTTACGCATATATGTTCAGTTATTGGACATATATATTCAGTTCTTACACATATATATTCAGTTCTTACACATATATTCAGTTCATATACATATATATTCAGTTCTTACGCAAATTTGTTCAGTTCTTACACATATATATTCAGTTCTTACACATATATATTCCGTTATTACTCATATATTTTCAGTTCTTACTCATATATTCAGTTCTTACGCATATATATTCAGTTCTTACGCATATATGTTCAGTTCTTAATCATATATTCAGTTCTTACGCATATATATTCCGTTATTACTCATATATTTACAGTTCTTACGCATATTCAGTTCTTACGCATATATATTCAGTTCTTACGCATATATGTTCAGTTCTTACGCATATATATTCAGTTCTTACACATATATATTCAGTTCTTACGCATATATGTTCAGTTCTTACACATATATATTCAGTTCTTACACATATATTCAGTTCATATACATATATATTCAGTTCTTACGGAAATATGTTCAGTTCTTACACATATATATTCAGTTCTTACACATATATATTCCGTTATTACTCATATATTTTCAGTTCTTACGCATATATTCAGTTCTTACGCATATATATTCAGTTCTTACGCATATATGTTCAGTTCTTAATCATATATTCAGTTCTTACGCATATATATTCCGTTATTACTCATATATTTTCAGTTCTTACGCATATATTCAGTTCTTACGCATATATATTCAGTTCTTACGCATATATGTTCAGTTCTTACGCATATATATTCAGTTCTTACACATATATATTCAGTTCTTACACATATATATTCAATTCTTACGCATATATATTCAGTTCGTACGCATATATATTCAGTTCTTACGCATATATGTTCAGTTCTTACACATATATGTTCAGTTCTTGCACATATATATTCAGTTCTTACGCATATATATTCAGTTCTTACACATATATATTCAGTTCTTACACATATATATTCGGTTATTACGCATATATATTCAGTTCTTACGCATATATATTTAGTTCTTACGCATATATATTCAGTTCTTACACATATATATTCAGTCCTTACACATATATATTTAGTTCTTACACATATATATTCAGTTCTTACGCATATATATTCAGTTCTTACACATATATATTCAGTTTTTACACATATATATTCAGTTCTTACACCTATATATTCAGTTTTTACACATATATATTCAGTTCTAACACATATATATTCAGTTCTTACGCATATATATTCAGTTCTTACACATATATATTCAGTCCTTACACATATATATTTAGTTCTTACACATATATATTCAGTTCTTACGCATATATATTCAGTTCTTACACATATATATTCAGTTTTTACACATATATATTCCATTCTTACGCATATATTTTCAGTTCTTACGCATACATTCAGTTTTTACGCATATATATTCAGTTCTTACGCATATATGTTCAGTTCTTACGCATATATGTTCAGTTCTTGGACATATATATTCAGTTCTTACACATATATTCAGTTCATATACATATATATTCAGTTCTTACGCAAATTTGTTCAGTTCTTACACATATATATTCAGTTCTTACACATATATATTCCGTTATTACTCATATATTTTCAGTTCTTACGCATATATTCAGTTCTTACGCATATATATTCAGTTCTTACGCATATATGTTCAGTTCTTAATCATATATTCAGTTCTTACGCATATATATTCCGTTATTACTCATATATTTTCAGTTCTTACGCATATATTCAGTTCTTACGCATATATATTCAGTTCTTACGCATATATGTTCAGTTCTAACGCATATATATTCAGTTCTTACACATATATATTCAGTTCTTACGCATATATGTTCAGTTCTTACACATATATATTCAGTTCTTACACATATATTCAGTTCATATACATATATATTCAGTTCTTACGGAAATATGTTCAGTTCTTACACATATATATTCAGTTCTTACACATATATATTCCGTTATTACTCATATATTTTCAGTTCTTACGCATATATTCAGTTCTTACGCATATATATTCAGTTCTTACGCATATATGTTCAGTTCTTAATCATATATTCAGTTCTTACGCATATATATTCCGTTATTACTCATATATTTTCAGTTCTTACGCATATATTCAGTTCTTACGCATATATATTCAGTTCTTACGCATATATGTTCAGTTCTTACGCATATATATTCAGTTTTTACACATATATATTCAGTTCTTACACATATATATTCAATTCTTACGCATATATATTCAGTTCGTACGCATATATATTCAGTTCTTACGCATATATGTTCAGTTCTTACACATATGTTCAGTTCTTGCACATATATATTCAGTTCTTACGCATATATATTCAGTTCTTACACATATATATTCAGTTCTTACACATATATATTCGGTTATTACGAATATATATTCAGTTCTTACGCATATATATTTAGTTCTTACGCATATATATTCAGTTCTTACACATATATATTCAGTCCTTACACATATATATTTAGTTCTTACACATATATATTCAGTTCTTACGCATATATATTCAGTTCTTACACATATATATTCAGTTTTTACACATATATATTCAGTTCTTACACATATATATTCAGTTTTTACACATATATATTCAGTTCTAACACATATATATTCAGTTCTTACATATATATATTCAGTTCTTACGCATATATGTTCAGTTCTTACACATATATATTCAGTTCTTACACATATATATTCAGTTCTTTCACATATATATTCAGTTCTAACACATATATATTCAGTTCTTACGCATATATATTCAGTTCTTACGCATATATATTCAGTTCTTACGCATATATATTCAGTTCTTACGCATATATATTCAGTTCTTACACAAATATATTCAGTTCTTACACATATATATTCAGTTCTTACGCATATATGTTCAGTTCTTACGTATATATATTCACTTCTCACACATATATATTCAGTTCTTAAACATATATATTCAGTTATTATACATATATATTCAGTTCTTACACATATATTCATGTCTTACACATATATATTCAGTTCTTACGCATATATATTCAGTTCTTACACATATATATTCAGTTCTTACACATATATTTTCAGTTATTACGCATATATATTCAGTCCTTACGCATATATATTTAGTTCTTACGCATATATATTCAGTTCTTACGCATTTATGTTCAGTTTTTGCACATATATATTCAGTTCTTACACATATATATTCAGTTCTTAGGCATATATATTCAGTTCTTACACATATATATTCAGTTCTTACGCATAGATATTCAGTTCTCACACATATATATTCAGTTCTTACACATATATATTCAGTTCTTATGCATATATGTTCAGTTCTTACACATATATATTCAGTTATTACACATATATATTCAGTTCTTAAACATATATATTCAGTTCTTATACATATATATTCAGTTCTTACACATATATTCATGTCTTACACATATATATTTAGTTCTTACGCATATATATTCAGTTCTTACACATATATATTCAGTTCTTACACATATATATTCAGTTCTTACACATATATATTCCGTTTTAACGCATATATATTCAGTTCTTACGCATATATATTCAATTCTTACACATATATATTCGGTTCTTACGCATATATATTCAGTTCTTACGCATATATATTCAGTTCTTACACATATATATTAAGTTCTTACGCGTATATATTCAGTTCTTACGCATAAATATTCAGTTCTTACGCATATATATTCCGTTCTTACGTATATATATTCCGTTTTAAAGCATATATATTCAGTTCTTACACATATATATTCAGTTCTTACACATATATATTCAGTTCTTACGCATATATGTTCAGTTCTTACACATATATATTCAGTTCTTAAACATATATATTCAGTTCTTATACATATATATTCAGTTTTTACACATATATTTAGTTCTTACACATATATATTCAGTTCTTACGCATAAATATTCAGTTCTTACACATATATATTCAGTTCTTACACATATATATTCAGTTATTACGCATATATATTCAGTTCCTACGCATATATATTTAGTTCTTACGCATATATATTCAGTTCTTTCAAATATATATGCAGTTCTAACACATATATATTCAGTTCTTACGCATATATATTCAGTTCTGACGCATATTTATATCCAGTTCTTACGCATATATATTCAGTTCTTACGCATATAAATTCAGTTCTTACACAAATATATTCAGTTCTTACACATATATATTCAGTTCTTACACATATATAATCAGTTCTTATGCATATATGTTCAGTTCTTACACATATATATTCAGTTCTTACACATATATATTCAGTTCTTAAACATATATATTCAGTTTTTATACATATATATTCAGTTTTTACACATATATTCATGTCTTACACATATATATTTAGTTCTTACGCATATATATTCAGTTCTTACACATATATATTCAGTTCTTACACATATATATTCAGTTCTTACACATATATATTCCGTTTTACCGCATATATATTCAGTTCTTACGCATATATATTCAATTCTTACACATATATATTCGGTTCTTATGCATAAATATTCAGTTCTTACGCATATATAATCAGTTCTTACACATATATATTAAGTTCTTACGCATATATATTCAGTTCTTACGCATAAATATTCAGTTCTTACGCATATACATTCCGTTTTAACGCATATATATTCAGTTCTTACGCATATACTCAGTTCTTATGCATATATATTCCATTCTTACGCATATATTTTCAGTTCTTACGCATATATGTTCAGTTCTTGGACATATATATTCAGTTCTTACACATATATATTCAGTTCTTACACATATATTCAGTTCATATACATATATATTCAGTTCTTACGCAAATTTGTTCAGTTCTTACACATATATATTCAGTTCTTACACATATATATTCAGTTCTAACGCATATATATTCAGTTCTTACGCATATATATATTCAGTTCTTACGCATATATATTCAGTTCGTACGCATATATATTCAGTTCTTACACATATATATTCAGTTCTGACGCATATATGTTCAATTCTTACACATATATATTCAGTTCTTACACATATATATTCAGTTCTTACACATATATGTTCAGTTTTTGCACATATATATTCAGTTCTTACGCATATATGTTCAGTTCTTACACATATATATTCAATTCTTACACATATATATTCGGTTCTTACGCATATATATTCAGTTCTTACGCATATATATTCAGTTCTTACACATATATATTAAAGTTCTTACGCATATATAGTTCAGTTCTTACGCATAAATATTCAGTTCTTACGCATATATATTCCGTTCTTACGCATATATATTCCGTTTTAACGCATATATATTCATTTCTTACGCATATACTCAGTTCTTATGCATATATATTCCATTCTTACGCATATATTTTCAGTTCTTACGCATACATTCAGTTTTTACGCGTATATATTCAGTTTCTTACGCATATATGTTCAGTTCTTACGCATATATGTTCAGTTCTTGGACATATATATTCAGTTCTTACACATATATATTCAGTTCTTACACATATATTCAGTTCATATACATATATATTCAGTTTCTTACGCAAATTTGTTCAGTTCTTACACATATATATTCAGTTCTTACACATATATATTCCGTTATTATTCATATATTTTCAGTTCTTACGCATATATTCAGTTCTTACGCATATATATTCAGTTCTTACGCATATATGTTCAGTTCTTAATCATATATTCAGTTCTTACGCATATATATTCGTTATTACTCATATATTTTCAGTTCTTACGCATATATTCAGTTCTTACGCATATATATTCAGTTCTTACGCTATATATGTTCAGTTCTTACGCATATATATTCAGTTCTTACACATATATAATTCAGTTCTTACGCATATATGTTCAGTTCTTACACATATATATTCAGTCTTACACATATATTCAGTCATACATATAATAATTCAGTTCTTACGGAAATATGTTCAGTTCTTACACATATATATTCAGTTCTTACACATATATATTCCGTTATTACTCATATATTTTCAGTTCTTACGCATATATTCAGTTCTTACGCATATATATTCAGTTCTTACGCATATATGTTCAGTTCTTAATCATATATTCAGTTCTTACGCATATATATTCCGTTATTACTCATATATTTTCAGTTCTTAAGACATATATTCAGTTCTTACGCATATATATTCAGTTCTTACGCATATATGTTCAGTTCTTACGCATATATATTCAGTTCTTACACATATATATTCAGTTCTTACACATATATATTCAATTCTTACGCATATATATTCAGTTCGTACGCATATATATTCAGTTCTTACGCATATATGTTCAGTTCTTACACATATATGTTCAGTTCTTGCACTTATATATTCAGTTCTTACGCATATATATTCAGTTCTTACACATATATATTCAGTTCTTACACATATATATTCGGTTATTACGCATATATATTCAGTTCTTACGCATATATATTTAGTTCTTACGCATATATATTCAGTTCTTAACATATATATTCAGTCCTTACACATATATATTTAGTTCTTACACATATATATTCAGTTCTTACGCATATATATTCAGTTCTTACACATATATATTCAGTTTTTTACACATATATATTCAGTTCTTACACATATATATTCAGTTTTTACACATATATATTCAGTTCTAACACATATATATTCAGTTCTTACATATATATGTTCAGTTCTTACACATATATATTCAGTTCTTACACATATATATTCAGTTCTTTCACATATATAATTCAGTTCTAACACATATATATTCAGTTCTTACGCATATATATTCAGTTCTTACGCATATATATTCAGTTCTTACGCATATATATTCAGTTCTTACGCATATATAATTCAGTTCTTACACAAATATATTCAGTTTTTACACATATATATTCAGTTCTTACACATATATATTCAGTTCTTACGCATATATGTTCAATTCTTACGTATATATATTCAGTTCTCACACATATATATTCAGTTCTTAAACATATATATTCAGTTATTATACATATATATTCAGTTCTTACACATATATTCATGTCTTACACATATATATTCAGTTCTTACGCATATATATTCAGTTCTTACACATATATATTCAGTTATTACACATATATTTTCAGTTATTACGCATATATATTCAGTTCCTTACGCATATATATTATAGTTCTTACGCATATATATTCAGTTCTTACGCATTTATGTTCAGTTTTTGCACATATATATTCAGTTCTTACACATATATATTCAGTTCTTAGGCATATATATTCAGTTCTTACACATATATATTCAGTTCTTACGCATAGATATTCAGTTCTCTCACACATATATATTCAGTTCTTACACATATATATTCAGTTCTTATGCATATATGTTCAGTTCTTACACATATATATTCAGTTATTACACATATATATTCAGTTCTTAAACATATATATTCAGTTCTATACATATATATTCAGTTCTTACACATATATTCATGTCTTACACATATATATTTAGTTCTTACGCATATATATTCAGTTCTTACACATATATATTCAGTTCTTACACATATATATTCAGTTCTTACACATATATATTCCGTTTTTAACGCATATATATTCAGTTCTTACGCATATATATTCAATTCTTACACATATATATTCGGGTTCTTACGCATATATATTCAGTTCTTACGCATATATATTCAGTTCTTACACATATAGTATTAAAGTTCTTACGCATATATATTCAGTTCTTACGCATAAATATTCAGTTCTTACGCATATATATTCCGTTCTTACGTATATATATTCCGTTTTAAAGCATATATATTCAGTTCTTACACATATATATTCAGTTCTTACACATATATATTCAGTTCTTACGCATATATGTTCAGTTCTTACACATATATATTCAGTTCTTAAACATATATATTCAGTTCTTATACATATATATTCAGTTTTTACACATATATTTAGTTCTTACACATATATATTCAGTTCTTACGCATAAATATTCAGTTCTTACACATATATATTCAGTTCTTACACATATATATTCAGTTATTACGCATATATAATCAGTTTCCTACGCATATATATTTAGTTCTTACGCATATATATTCAGTTCTTTCAAATATATATGCAGTTCTAACACATATATATTCAGTTCTTACGCATATATATTCAGTTCTGACGCATATTTATATCCAGTTCTTACGCATATATATTCAGTTCTTACGCATATAAATTCAGTTCTTACACAAATATATTCAGTTCTTACACATATATATTCAGTTCTTACACATATATATTCAGTTCTTATGCATATATGTTCAGTTCTTACACATATATATTCAGTTCTTACACATATATATTCAGTTCTTAAACATAAATATTCAGTTCTTATACATATATATTCAGTTCTTACACATATATTCATGTCTTACACATATATATTTTAGTTCTTACGCATATATATTCAGTTCTTACACATATATATTCAGTTTCTTACACACTATATATTCAGTTCTTACACATATATATTCCGTTTTAACGCATATATATTCAGTTCTTACGCATATATAATTCAATTCTTACACATATATATTCGGTTCTTATGCATATATATTCAGTTCTTACGCATATATAATCAGTTCTTACACATATATATTAAGTTCTTACGCATGTATATTCAGTTCTTACGCATAAATATTCAGTTCTTACTCATATATATTCCGTTTTATAACGCATATATATTCAGTTCTTACGCATATACTCAGTTCTTATGCATATATATTCCATTCTTACGCATATATTTTTCAGTTCTTACGCATATATGTTCAGTTCTTGAACATATATATTCAGTTTCTTACACATATATATTCTAGTTCTTACTACATAAATTCAGTTCATATACATATATATTCAGTTCTTACGCAAATTTGTTCAGTTCTTTACACATATATAATTCAGTTCTTACACATATATATTCAGTTCTAACACATACTATATTCAGTTCTTACAGCATATATATTGATTCAGTTCTTACGCATATATATTCAGTTCGTACGCATATATATTCAGTTCTTACACATATCTATTCACAGTTCTGACGCATATATGTTCAATTCTTACACATATATATTCAGTTCTTACACATATATATTCAGTTCTTACACATATATGTTCAGTTTTTGCACATATATATTCAGTTCTTAAACATAAATATTTTGTTCTTACACATATATATTCAGTTCTTGCACATATTCTTACACATATATATTCAGTTTTGACGCATATATATTCAGTTCTTACACATATATATTCAGTTCTTACACATATATATTCCGTTCTTACGCATATATTCCGTTCTTACGCATATATATTCAGTTCTTACACATATATATTCAGTTCTTACGCATATATTCAGCTCTTACGCATATATATTCAGTTCTTACGCATATATGTTCAGTTCTTACGCATATATATTCAGTTCTTACACATATATATTCAGTTCTTACACATATATATTCAGTTCTTACGCATATATATTCAGTTCGTACGCATATATATTCAGTTCTTACGCATATATGTTCAGTTCTTACACATATATGTTCAGTTCTTGCACATATATATTCAGTTCTTACCCATATATAATCAGTTCTTACACATATATATTCAGTTCTTACACATATATATTCGGTTATTACGCATATATATTCAGTCCTTACGCATATATATTTAGTTCTTACGCATATATATTCAGTTCTTACACATATATATTCAGTCCTTACACATATATATTTAGTTCTTACACATATATATGCAGTTCTTACGCATATATATTCAGTTCTTACACATATATATTTAGTTCTTACACATATATATTCATTTCTTACACATATATATTCAGTTTTTACACATATATATTCAGTTCTAACACATATATATTCAGTTCTTACATATATATATTCAGTTCTTACGCATATATGTTCTGTTCTTACACATATATATTCAGTTCTTACACATATATATTCAGTTCTTTCACATATATATTCAGTTCTAACACATATATATTCAGTTTTTACGCATATTTATTCAGTTCTTACGCATATATATTCAGTTCTTACGCATATATATTCAGTTCTTACGCATATATATTCAGTTCTTACACAAATATATTCAGTTCTTACACATATATATTCAGTTCTTACACATATATATTCAGTTTTTACGCATATATGTTCAGTTCTTACGTATATATATTCAGTTCTCACACATATATATTCAGTTCTTAAACATATATATTCAGTTCTTATACATATATATTCAGTTCTTACACATATATTCATGTCTTACACATATATATTCAGATCTTACGCATATATATTCAGTTCTTACACATATATATTCAGTTCTTACACATATATTTTCAGTTATTACGCATATATATTCAGTCCTTACGCATATATATTTAGTTCTTACGCATATATATTCAGTTCTTACGCATTTATGTTCAGTTTTTGCACATATATATTCAGTTCTTACACATATATATTCAGTTCTTACGCATATATATTCATTTCTTACACATATATATTCAGTTCTTACGCATATATATTCAGTTCTTACACATAAATATTCAGTTCTTACGCATATATATTCAGTTCTTACACATATATATTCAATTATTAAACATATATATTCAGTTGTTACACATATATATTCAGTTCTTAAACATATATATTCAGTTCTTACACATATATATTCAGTTCTGACGCATATATGTACCGTTGTTACGCATATATATTCCATTTTAACGCATATATATTCAGTTCTTACGCATATATTCCGTTCTTACGCATATATATTCCTGTTCTTACGCATATATTTTCAGTTCTTACGCATATTTTCAGTTCTTACGAATATATATTCACTTCTTACGCATATATATTCAGTTCTTACACATATATATTCAGTTCTTACGCATATATATTCAGTTCTTACACATATATATTCATTTCTTACGCATATATATTCAGTTCTTACACATATATATTCAATTCTTAAACATATATATTCAGTTGTTACACATATATATTCAGTTCTTAAACATATATATTCAGTTCTTACACATATATATTCAGTTCTGACGCATATATGTACCGTTGTTACGCATATATATTCCATTTTAACGCATATATATTCAGTTTTTACGCATATATTCCGTTCTTACGCATACATATTCCTGTTCTTACGCATATATTTTCAGTTCTTAAGCATATTTTCAGTTCTTACGAATATATATTCACTTCTTACGCATATATATTCAGTTCTTACACATATATATTCAGTTCTTACGCATATATATTCAGTTCTTACACATATATATTCAGTTCTTACGCATATATATTCAGTTCTTACACATATATATTCAATTCTTAAACATATATATTCAGTTGTTACACATATATATTCAGTTCTTAAACATATATATTCAGTTCTTACACATATATATTCAGTTCTGACGCATATATGTACCGTTGTTACGCATATATACTCCATTTTAACGCATATATATTCAGTTCTTACGCATATATTCCGTTCTTACGCATATATATTCCTGTTCTTACGCATATATTTTCAGTTCTTACGCATATTTTCAGTTCTTACGAATATATATTCACTTCTTACGCATATATGTTCAGTTCTTACGCATATATATTCAGTTCTTACACATATATATTCAGTTCTTACACATATATATTCAGTTCTTACGCATATATATTCAGTTCTTACGCATTTATATTCAGTTCTTACGCATATATGTTCAGTTCTTACGCATATATGTTCAGTTCTTACACATATATATTCAGTTCTAACACATATATATTCAGTTCTTACGCATATATATTCAGTTCTTACGCATATATATTCAGTTCTTACGCATATATATCCAGTTTTTACGCATATATATTCAGTTCTTACACATATATATTCAGTTCTTACACATATATATTCAGTTATTACGCATATATGTTCAGTTCTTACACATATATATTCAGTTCTTACACATATATATTCAGTTCTTAAACATATATATTCAGTTCTTATACATATATATTCAGTTTTTACACATATATTTAGTTCTTACACATATATATTCAGTTCTTACGCATATATATTCAGTTCTTACACATATATATTGAGTTCTTACATATATATTCAGTTATTACGGATATATATTCAGTTCTTACGCATATATATTTAGTTCTTACGCATATATATTCAGTTCTTAAACATATATAATCTGTCCTTACACATATATATTTATTTCTTACACATATATATTCAGTTCTTACGCATATATATTCAGTTCTTACACATATATATTCAGTTCTTACACATATATATTTAGTTCTTACACATATATATTCAGTTCTTACACATATATATTCAGTTCTAACACATATATATTCAGTTCTTACGCATATATGTTCAGTTCTTACACATATATATTCAGTTCTTACACATATATATTCAGTTCTTTCACATATATATTCAGTTCTTACACATATATATTCAATTCTTACACATATATATTCAGTTCTTACACATATATATTCAGTTCTTAAGCATATATGTTCAGTTCTTACACATATATATTCAGTTCTTACACATATATATTCAGTTCTTAAACATATATATTCAGTTCTTATACATATATATTCAGTTCTCACACATATATTCATTTCTTACAAATATATATTCAGTTCTTACGCATATATATTCAGTTCTTACACATATATATTCAGTTCTTACACATATATATTCAGTTTTTACACATATATATTCAGTTCTTAAACATATATATTCAGTTCTTATACATATATATTCAGTTCTCACACATATATATTCAGTTCTTACACCTATATATTCAGCTCTTACGCATATATGTTCAGTTCTTACACATATATATTCAGTTCTTACACATATATATTCAGTTCTTTCACATATATATTCACTTCTAACACATATATATTCAGTTCTTACACATATATATTCAGTTCTTACACATATATATTCAGTACTTACGCATATATGTTCAGTTCTTACACATATATATTCAGTTCTTACACATATATATTCAGTTCTAACACATATATATTTAGTTCTTACACATATATATTCAGTTCTTAGGCATATATTTTCAGTTCTTACACATATATATTCAGTTCTTACACATATATATTCTGTTCTTACACATATATATTCAGTTCTAACACATATATATTCAGTTCTTACACCTATATATTCAGTTCTTACGCATATATGTTCAGTTCTAACACATATATATTCAGTTCTTACACCTATATATTCAGTTCTTACGCATATATGTTCAGTTCTTACACATATATATTCAGTTCTTACACATATATATTCAGTTCTTACGCATATATATTTAGTTCTTACGCATATATATTCAGTTCTTACGCATATATATTTAGTTCTTACGCATATATATTCAGTTCTTACGCATATATATTTAGTTCTTACGCATATATATTCAGTTCTTACGCATATATATTCAGTTCTTACACATATATATTCAGTTCTTACACATATATATTCAGTTCTTAAGCATATATGTTCAGTTCTTAAACATATATATTCAGTTCTTACACTTATATATTCAGTTCTTACACATATACATTTAGTTCTTTCACATAGATATATTCAGTTCTTACGAATATATATTCAGTTCTTACACATATATATTCAGTTCTTACACATATATATTCAGTTCTTACACATATATATTCAGTTCTAACACATATATATTCAGTTCTTACACCTATATATTCAGTTCTTACGCATATATGTTCAGTTCTTACACATATATATTCAGTTCTTACGCATATATATTCAGTTCTTACGCATATATATTCAGTTCTTACGCATATATATTCAGTTCTTACGCATATATATTCAGTTCTTACGCATATATATTTAGTTCTTACGCATATATATTCAGTTCTTACACATATATATTCAGTTCTTACACATATATATTCAGTTCTTACACATATATATTCAGTTCTTACGCATATATGTTCAGTTCTTACACATATATATTCAGTTCTTACACATATATATTCAGTTCTTACACATATATATTTAGTTCTTACACATATATATTCAGTTCTTACGCATATATATTCAGTTCTTACATATATATATTCAGTTCTTACACATATATATTCAGTTCTTACACATATATATTCAGTTCTAACACATATATATTCAGTTCTTACACATATATATTCAGTTCTTACGCATATATGTCCAGTCCTTACACATATATATTCAGTTCTTACACATATATATTCAGTTCTTACGCATATATATTCAGTTCTTACGCATTTATATTCAGTTCTTACGCATATATATTCAGTTCTTACGCATATATATTCAGTTCTTACGCATATATATTTAGTTCTTACGCATATATATTCAGTTCTTACACATATATATTCAGTTCTTACACATATATATTCCGTTCTTACGCATATATTCCGTTCTTACGCATATATATTCAGTTCTTACACATATATATTCAGTTCTTACGCATATATGTTCAGTTCTTACACACATATATTCAGTTCTTACACATATATATTCAGTTCTTAAACATATATATTCAGTCCTTACACATATATATTCAGTTCTTTCACATATATATTCAGTTCTTACACATATATATTCAGTTCTTACACATATATATTCAGTTCTTACGCATATATGTTCAGTTCTTACACATATATATTCAGTTCTTACACATATATATTCAGTTCTTAAACATATATATTCAGTTCTTACGCATATATATTCAGTTCTTACGCATATATATTCAGTTCTTACGCATATATATTTAGTTCTTACGCATATATATTCAGTTCTTGCACATATATATTCAGTTCTTACACATATATATTCAGTTCTTACACATATATATTCAGTTCTTACGCATATATATTCAGTTCTTACACATATATGTTTAGTTCTTACACATATATATTCAGTTCTTACGCATATATATTCAGTTCTTACGCATATATATTCAGTTCTTACGCATTTATTTTCAGTTCTTACGCATATATGTTCAGTTATTGCACATATATATTCAGTTCTTACACATATATATTCAGTTCTTACACATATATATTCAGTTCTTACACATATATATTCAGTTCTTACACATATATTCAGTCCTTACACATATATTCAGTTCTTACACATATATATTCAGTTCTTACACATATATATTCAGTTCTTACACATATATATTCAGTTCTTACGCATTTATATTCAGTACTTTCACATATATATTCAGTTCTTATACATATACATTTAGTTCTTACGCATATATGTTCAGTTCTTACACATATATATTCAGTTCTTACACATATATATTCAGTTCTTAAACATATAAATTCAGTTCTTACACATATATATTCAGTTCTTACCCATATATATTCCGTTCTTACGCATATATTCCGTTCTTACGCATATATATTCCGTTCTTACGCATATATATTCCGTTCTTACGCATATATATTCAGTTCTTACACAATATATTCAGTTCTTACGCATATATATTCAGTTCTTACACATATATATTCAGTTCTTACGCATATATATTCAGTTCTTACACATATATATTCAGTTCTTACGCATATATATTCAGTTCTTACCCATATATATTCAGTTCTTACACATATATATTCAGTTCTAACACATATATATTCAGTTCTTACACCTATATATTCAGCTCTTACGCATATATGTTCAGTTCTTACACATATATATTCAGTTCTTACACATATATATTCAGTTCTTTCACATATATATTCACTTCTAACACATATATATTCAGTTCTTACGCATATATATTCAGTTCTTACGCATATATATTCAGTTCTTACGCATATATATATTCAGTTCTTACACATATATATTCAGTTCTTACGCATATATATTCAGTTCTTACGCATATATGTTCAGTTCTTACGCATATATGTTCAGTTCTTGCACATATATATTCAGTTCTTACACATATATATTCAGTTCTTACACATATATATTCAGTTCTTACACATATATATTCAGTTCTTACACATATATATTCAGTCCTTACACATATATATTTAGTTCTTACACATATATATTCAGTTCTTACGCATATATGTTCAGTTCTTACACATATATATTCAGTTCTTACACATATATATTCAGTTCTTACACATATATATTTAGTTCTTACACATATATATTCAGTTCTTACGCATATATATTCAGTTCTTACACATATATATTCAGTTCTTACACATATATATTCAGTTCTAACACATATATATTCAGTTCTTACGCATATATGTTCAGTTCTTACACATATATATTCAGTTCTTACACATATATATTCAGTTCTTACACATATATATTTAGTTCTTACACATATATATTCAGTTCTTACGCATATATATATTCAGTTCTTACACATATATATTCAGTTCTTACGAATATATATTCAGTTCTTACGCATATATGTTAAGTTCTTACGCATATATGTTCAGCTCTTGCACATATATATTCAGTTCCTACACATATATATTCAGTTCTTACACAATATATTCAGTTCTTACGCATATATATTCAGTTCTTACACATATATATTCAGTTCTTACGCATATATATTCAGTTCTTACACATATATATTCAGTTCTTACGCATATATATTCAGTTCTTACCCATATATATTCAGTTCTTACACATATATATTCAGTTCTAACACATATATATTCAGTTCTTACACCTATATATTCAGCTCTTACGCATATATGTTCAGTTCTTACACATATATATTCAGTTCTTACACATATATATTCAGTTCTTTCACATATATATTCACTTCTAACACATATATATTCAGTTCTTACGCATATATATTCAGTTCTTACGCATATATATTCAGTTCTTACGCATATATATATTCAGTTCTTACACATATATATTCAGTCCTTACACATATATATTTAGTTCTTACGCATATATATTCCGTTCTTACGCATATATATTCAGTTCTTAGGCATATATATTCCGTTCTTACGCATATATATTCAGTTCTTACACATATATATTCAGTTCTTACAGATATATATTCAGTTCTTACACTTATATATTCAGTTCTTACACATATGTCTTCAGTTCTTACAATTATATTCCGTTCTTACGCATATATATTCCGTTCTTACGCATATATATTCCGTTCTTACGCATATATATTCCGATCTTACGCATATATATTCAGTTCATACACATATATATTCAGTTCTAACACCATATATATTCAGTTCTTTCGCATATATATTCAGTTCTGACGCATATATATTCAGTTCTTACGCATATATATTTAGTTCTTACGCATATATTTTCAGTTCTTACACATATATATTCAGTTCTTAAACATATAAATTCAGTTCTTACACATATATATTCAGTTCTTACACATATATATTCCGTTCTTACGCATATATTCCGTTCTTACGCATATATATTCAGTTCTTACACATATATATTCAGTTCTTACACATATATATTCAGTTCTTACGCATATATATTCAGTTCTTACGCATATATATTCAGTTCTTACGCATATATATTCAGTTCTAACACATATATATTCAGTTCTTACACATATATATTCAGTTCTTACGCATATATGTTCAGTTCTTACACATATATATTCAGTTCTTACACATATATATTCAGTTCTTACGCATATATATTCAGTTCTTACGCATATATATTCAGTTCTTTCGCATATATATTCAGTTCTTACGCATATATATTCAGTTCTTACGCATATATATTTAGTTCTTACGCATATATATTCAGTTCTTACGCATATGTGTTCAGTTCTTACACATATATATTCAGTTCTTACACATATATATTCAGTTCTTACGCATATATATTCAGTTCTTACGCATATATATTCAGTTCTTACGCATATATATTCAGTTCTTACGCATATATATTCAGTTCTAACACATATATATTCAGTTCTTACACATATATATTCAGTTCTTACGCATATATGTTCAGTTCTTACACATATATATTCAGTTCTTACACATATATATTCAGTTCTTACGCATATATATTCAGTTCTTACGCATATATATTCAGTTCTTTCGCATATATATTCAGTTCTTACGCATATATATTCAGTTCTTACGCATATATATTTAGTTCTTACGCATATATTTTCAGTTCTTACACATATATATTCAGTTCTTAAACATATAAATTCAGTTCTTACACATATATATTCAGTTCTTACACATATATATTCCGTTCTTACGCATATATTCCGTTCTTACGCATATATATTCAGTTCTTACACATACGTATTCAGTTCTTACGCATATATGTTCAGTTCTTACACATATATATTCAGTTCTTACACATATATATTCAGTTCTTAAACATATATATTCAGTCCTTACACATATATATTCAGTTCTTACACATATATATTCAGTTCTTACACATATATATTCAGTTCTTACGCATATATATTCAGTTCTTACGCATATAGATTCAGTTCTTACGCATATATATTCAGTTCTTACGCATATATATTCAGTTCTTACGCATATATATTTAGTTCTTACGCATATATATTCAGTTCTTACACATATATATTCAGTTCTTAAACATATAAATTCAGTTCTTACACATATATATTCAGTTCTAATACATATATATTCAGTTCTTACACCTATATATTCAGTTCTTACGCATATATGTTCAGTTCTTAAACATATATATTCAGTTCTTACACATATATATTCCGTTCTTACGCATATAGATTCAGTTCTTACGCATATATATTCAGTTCTTACGCATATATATATTCAGTTCTTACACATATATATTCAGTTCTTACGCATATATATTCAGTTCTTACGCATATATGTTCAGTTCTTACGCATATATGTTCAGCTCTTGCACATATATATTCAGTTCTTACACATATATATTCAGTTCTTACACATATATATTCAGTTCTTACACATATATATTCAGTTCTTACACATATATATTCAGTCCTTACACATATATATTTAGTTCTTACACATATATATTCAGTTCTTACGCATATATGTTCAGTTCTTACACATATATATTCAGTTCTTACACATATATATTCAGTTCTTACACATATATATTTAGTTCTTACACATATATATTCAGTTCTTACGCATATATATTCAGTTTTTACACATATATATTCAGTTCTTACACATATATATTCAGTTCTTACACATATATATTCAGTTCTAACACATATATATTCAGTTCTTACACCTATATATTCAGTTCTTACGCATATATGTTCAGTTCTTACACACATATATTCAGTTCTTACACATATATATTCAGTTCTTACGCATATATATTCAGTTCTTACGCATATATATTTAGTTCTTTCGCATATATATTCAGTTCTTACGCATATATATTCAGTTCTTACGCATATATATTTAGTTCTTACGCATATATATTCAGTTCTTACGCATATATATTCAGTTCTTACACATATATATTCAGTTCTTACACATATATATTCAGTTCTTACACATATATATTCAGTTCTTACACATATATATTTAGTTCTTTCACATATATATTCAGTTCTAACACATATATTTTCAGTTCTTACGCATATATATTCAGTTCTTACGCATATATATTCAGTTCTTACACATATATATTCAGTTCTTACGCATATATGTTCAGTTCTTACACATATATATTCAGTTCTTACACATATATATTCAGTTCTTAAACATATATATTCAGTTCTTATACATATATATTCAGTTCTTACACATATATATTCAGTTCTTACACATATATATTCAGTTCTTACGCATATATGTTCAGTTCTTACACATATATATTCAGTTCTTACACTTATATATTCAGTTCTTACACATATATATTCAGTTCTTAAACATATATATTCAGTTCTTATACATATATATTCAGTTCTTACACATATATATTCAGTTCTTACACATATATATTCAGTTCTTACGCATATATGTTCAGTTCTTACACATATATATTCAGTTCTTACACTTATATATTCAGTTCTTACACATATACATTTAGTTCTTACACAGATATATATTCAGTTCTTACGCATATATATTCAGTTCTTACACATATATATTCTGTTCTTACACATATATATTCAGTTCTTACACATATATATTCAGTTCTAACACATATATTTTCAGTTCTTACGCATATATGTTCAGTTCTTACACATATATATTCAGTTCTTACACATATATATTCAGTTCTTAAACATATATATTCAGTTCTTATACATATATATTCAGTTCTTACACATATATATTCAGTTCTTACACATATATATTCAGTTCTTACGCATATATGTTCAGTTCTTACACATATATATTCAGTTCTTACACTTATATATTCAGTTCTTACACATATACATTTAGTTCTTACACATATATAATTCAGTTCTTACGCATATATATTCAGTTCTTACACATATATATTCAGTTCTTACACATATATATTCAGTTCTTACACATATATATTCAGTTCTAACACATATATATTCAGTTCTTACACCTATATATTCAGTTCTTACGCATATATGTTCAGTTCTTACACATATATATTCAGTTCTTACGCATATATATTTAGTTCTTACGCATATATATTCAGTTCTTACACATATATATTCAGTTCTTACACATATATATTCAGTTCTTACACATATATATTCAGTTCTTACGCATATATGTTCATTCTTACACATATATATTCAGTTCTTACGCATATATGTCCAGTTCTTACACATATATATTCAGTTCTTACGCATATATATTCAGTTCTTACATATATATATTCAGTTCTTGCACATATATATTCAGTTCTTACGCATATATATTCAGTTCTTACACATATATATTCAGTTCTTACACATATATATTCAGTTCTTACACATATATATTCAGTTCTAACACATATATATTTAGTTCTTACACATATATATTCATTTCTTACGCATATATGTCCAGTCCTTACACATATATATTCAGTTCTTACACATATATATTTAGTTCTTACGCATATATATTCAGTTCTTACGCATATATATTCAGTTCTTACCATATATATTCAGTTCTTACGCATATATATTCAGTTCTTACGCATATATATTTAGTTCTTACGCATATATATTCAGTTCTTACACATATATATTCAGCTCTTAAACATATAAATTCAGTTCTTACACATATATATTCAGTTCTTACACATATATATTCCGTTCTTACGCATATATTCCGTTCTTACCATATATATTCAGTTCTTACGCATATATATTCAGTTCTTACACTTATATATTCAGTTCTTACGCATATATATTCAGTTCTTACACATATATATTCAGTTCTTACACATATATATTTAGTTCTTACACATATATATTCAGTTCTTACGCATATATATTTAGTTCTTACACATATATATTCAGTTCTTACACATATATATTCAGTTCTTACACATATATATTCAGTTCTAACACATATATGTTCAGTTCTTACACATATATATGCAGTTCTTACTCATATATATTCAGTTCTTTCACATATATATTCAGTTCTAACACATATATTTTCAGTTCTTAGCATATATATTCAGTTCTTACGTATATATATTCAGTTCTTACGCATATATATTCAGTTCTTACGCATAAATATTCAGTTCTTACGCATATATATTTAGTTCTTACGCATATATATTCAGTTCTTACGCATATATATTCAGTTCTTACTCATATATATTCAGTTCTTACACATATATATTCTGATATTCTTACACATATATTATTCTTCTTAGATATATTCAGTTCTTACACATATATATTCAGTTCTTACCATATATATTCAGTTCTTACACATATATATTCAGTTCTTACCATATATATTCAGTTCTTACCATATATATTCAGTTCTTACGCATATATATTCAGTTCTTACGCATATATATTCAGTTCTTACGCATATATATTCAGTTCTTACTCATATATATTCAGTTCTTACTCATATATATTCAGTTCTTACTCATATATATCAGTTCTTACCATATATAGTTCTTACATTTATTCAGTCTTACCATTATTTCAGTTCTTACACATATATATATTTCTTACTCATATATATTCAGTTCTTACTCATATATATTCAGTTCTTACACATATATATTCAGTTCTTACACATATATATTCAGTTCTTACACATATATATTCAGTTCTTACCATATATATTCAGTTCTTACTCATATATGTTCAGTTCTTAAGCATATAGTTCAGTTCTTGCATATATATATTCAGTTCTTACTCATATATTCAGTTCTTACACATATATATTCAGTTCTTAGCATATATATTCAGTTCTTACTCATATATATTTAGTTCTTACACATTATTATTCTGTCTTACTTTATTAGTACGATATATATTCAGTTCTTACAGCTTATATATTCAGTTTTACTGAGATATTTGTTCTTACGAATTAGTTATATTCAGTTTACTCATATATATTCAGTTCTGACATTATATTAGTTCTTACATATTTATGTAGTTCTTAAGCATTTATATTCATTCTTACGCATTATATGTTCATGTCTTAGCATTATTTATGTATTTCTTACATATTATATTATGTTCTGTTATATTTATTTTAGTATATAGTTTCTTACTCATATTTAGTATTTCTGTATCATTATTTTAGGTATTCTTATATTTATTGATGTTCTTAATATATAGTTTAGTTCTTAGTTCTTTATATTATGATTGTTTAATGATTTTGATGTTATAATTATTATGTTATGTCTTAGTATATTTAGTTATTGTCATTAATATGTATTTGATTAGGATATGTTTTGTAGTGAGTTGTAGATGTTTGTTATTGAGTTATATTGAGTTGATGTTAGTTATATGTTGTGATGGAGGATTGTGTGATAGTTATATTTGTTTGTATGGATGTATTTGTTGTATTGAGTTAGATGTGTGTTTTGATGTATTTATGTTTGGATTGTAGATATTTGATTGATGATGTATTGAGGATGTGAGTATAATGTTTATTGATGTAGGTATATGTTTGATTGGAGGTATATGTTGTGTTATGGATGTATATTGTGTGTGTAGTGAGGTAGATTGTGTTGGATGGAGTTATGTTTATGAGTATATTGTGTTGATGAGTATATGTGTTTGGATGGGAGTAGATGTGTTGTGATGGAGGTAGATGTTGTGGATGAGTTATATGTGTTTGATGTAGGTAGATGTGTGTGATGGAGGTAGATGTGTTTGGATGGGAGGTAGATGTTGTTGATGGAGTATATGTTGTGGATAGAGGTTTATGTGTTGATGGAGTTAGATGTGTTGTTGGATGTAGTTATATGTGTTGGATGGAGGTAATGTGTTAGTGTGGTATGTGTTGTGATGGAGGTATATGTGTTGTGATGGAGGTTATGTTGTGGATGGGAGGTATATGTGTTTGGATGGAGGTATATGTGTGTGGATGGAGGTTTATGTGGTTGGATGATGTATATGTTGTGTGGATGGAGGTATATGTGTTGGATGGAGGTATATGTGTGTGGATGGAGGTTATGTTGTTTGAGTGGAGGTATTGTGTTGGAGGTAGTATTGTGTTGGTGGAGGTATATTGTTGTTGTGGTATGTGTGTTGTGAGGTATATGTTGTGTTGGAGGTATTTGTGTTGATGGAGTTATGTGTTGTGATGTAGATTGTTGATGTTTGTATGGGTTTGTTGAGGTTTGTGTGTTGTGAGGTTTTTGGTTGTGTTGGGTTGTTTTTGTGTTTGGGGTTGTTAGTTGTTTGGTTTGTGTGTGTTGGTTAGTTGTGTGTGGTTAGTTGTTGTGGGGTTTAGTGTGTGTGAGTTTTGTGTGTGTGGGTGTTAGTTGTGTGTGGGGTTTAGTTGTGTGGGTTTAGTTGTGTGTGGTTGTTTTGTTGGGGTTTGTTGTTGTGTGGGTTGTATGTTTGTGTGTTTAGTTGTTGTGGGTTTTAGTGTGTGTTGGGTGTTTGTTGTGTTGTTGTGTTGTGGGTTTAGTTGTGTGTGGGGTGTGTTAGGTGTTGTGTGGTGTTGTTGGTTGTGTGTGGTTGTTGTTGTGTGTTGGTTTGTGTTGTTTGTGTGGGTTGTTAGTTGTGTTTGTGTTTTGTGTGTTTTGTGTTGTTGTGTTGTGGGTTTTTGTGTTGTGTGTGGTGTTTTTGGTGTGTGTGGGTTTGTGGTTGTGTGTGGGTTTGTTTGTTGTGTTGTTAGGTTGTGTGTTGGTTTTGTTGTGTGTTGGGGTTGTTGTTGTGTGGGTGTTTGTTGTTGGTGTGGGGTTGTTGGTTGTTGTGTGGGTTGTTAGGTTGTGTGTGGTTGTTTGTTGTGTGGTGTTTTAGGTTGTGTGTGGTTTTTGTTTGTTGTGGTTGTTTGTTGTGTGTGTTTGTGGGTGTGTTGGGTTTGTGTGTGGTTTGTTGTTTGTTGGTGGTGTTTGGGTTGTGTGTGGGTTTTGTTAGTGTGTTGTGTTTGTGTTGTTGTTGGTGTTGTAGGTTGTTGTGTGGGGTGTTAGGTTGTTGTGGGTTTTTAGTTGTGTTGTGGTTTTAGGTTGTGTTGTGTTTTTGTGTGTGGGTTTTAGTTGTGTTGGGGTTTAGTTGTTGGGGTTGTTAGTTGTGTGTGGGGTTTTAGGGTTGTGTTGGGGTTTTTAGTTGTGTGTTGGTTTTAGTTGTGTGTGGTTTTAGTTGTGTGAGTTTTAGGTTTGTGTGTTTAGTTGTGTGTGAGGTTTTAGTTGTTGTGGGTTTTAGTTGTGTGTGGGTTTTAGGTTTGTTGTGGTTTTTGGTGTGTGTTGTTGTTATTTTGTGTGAGGTTTTTAGTTGTGTGGAGTTTTAGTTGTGTGTGAGTTAGTAGTTTTGTGTTGAGTTTTAGTTTGTGTGGTTGTTAGTTTGTGTGTGGTTTTAGTTGTTGTGGAGTTTTAGGTTGTTGTTGGGTTTTAGGTTGTTTGGGTTTTAGTTGTTTTGTGTATTGTTAGTTTTGAGGTTGTTAGGTTATGTGTGGTGTTAGGTTGTGTTGAGTTTTAGTTGTGTGTGAGGTTGTTAGTTTGTGTGTGTTGTTAGTTGTGTTGGTTTAGTTTGTGTGTGGGTTTTTAGGTTGTTTGTGGTTTTAGGTTGTTTGTGGTTTTAGGTTATTGTGAGTTTTAGGTTGGTGTTGTTAGTTGTTAGTTGTTGGAGTTTAGTTGTTGTTGGTGGTTTTAGGTTTGTGTTGGTGTTTAGGTTGTGTGTGAGTTGTTAGTTATGTTTGAGTTGTTAGTTGTGTGTGGAGTTTTAGTTGTGTTGAGGTTGTTAGGTTGTGTGTGGTAGTTAGTGTTGAGTTATTAGGTTGTTTGGGTTGTTAGGTTGTTTGTGAGTTTTAGGTTGTTGTTGTTGGTAGGTTTGTTTGAGGTTTTAGTTGTGTTGGGTTTAGGTTGTGTGTGGTTGTTAGGTTTTTGTGAGTTGTTAGTTGTTTTGAGTTTTAGTTTGTTGTGAGGTTTTAGGTTTGTGTGTTGTTAGGTTGTGTTTGAGTGTTAGGTTTGTTGTAGTTGTTAGGTTGTAGTTGAGATTTTAGGTTTGTTAGTGTTTAGTTGTAGTTTGGTTAGTTAGGTTAGTTGTGGTTTTAGATTGTTGAGTTGTTAGTTAGTTGGTGTATTAGGTTAGTTGTTGGGTTTTAGGTTGTGTGTGGTTTTAGTTAGTTTGGGTTGTTAGTTTGTTTTGAGGTTGTTATGTTGTGTAGATGGGTTATTATAGAATTTATATTGTGTAAGATAGGTATATATTTGTGTTAGTTAATGTATTATAGTGTAGTTATGTTGTATTAGGTTTATGATTATTTTAGTACTGAATATATATGTTAAGTATTGATAGTTTATTAGTAATGATATTATGTGTATTAAGGTTTTATTTGGTGTTGTATTTATGTTATGATTTGTTAAGATGATTAGTGTAAGATATATATGTATAGTAACTGAATATATATGTTAGAACTGATTAGTTGTAGACGTATATTATTTGAGTATGTATTATTAGTTAGTATGATATGTAGTAATGATATTTTATGGGTAAGAACTGATATTATGTGTAAGAACTGATATTTGTAAGTTAGTGTATGAAATATATATTGTTGTGTATGAATATTAGTGTTAGATGGTATATATATTGTTGTATGAATATATATGTGTAAGAACTGATATTATGTTAAGTATGATTATTTGTTAAGAACTGAATATATATTGTAAGTATAGTTAGAACTGAATATATATGGTAAGAACTGAATATATATGTGTAAGAACTGAATATATATGTGTAAGAACTGAATATATATGCGTAAGAACTGAATATATATGTGTAAGAACTGAATATATATGTGTAAGAACTGAATATATATTGTAAGAACTGATATATATGCGTAAATATATATTATGTTAAGAACTGATATATATGTGTAAGAACTGAATATATATGCTTAAGAACGAATATATAGTGTAAGAACTGATTATATATGTGTTAGAACTGAATATATATGTGTAAAGACTGAATATATATGTGTAAGAACTGAATATATATTGTAGAACTGAATATATATGAGCTTAAGGTAACTGAATATATATGTGTAAGAACTGAATATATATGTGTAAGAACTGAATATATATGTGTAAGAACTGAATATATATGTGTAAGAACTGAATATATATGTGTAAGAACTGAATATATATGTGTAAGAACTGAATATATATGTGTAAGAACTGAATATATATGTGTAAGAACTGAATATATATGTGTAAGAACTGAATATATATGTGTAAGAACTGAATATATATGCGTAAGAACTGAATATATATGTGTAAGAACTGAATATATATGTTAAGAACTGAATATATATGTGTAAGAACTGAATATATATTGTAAGAACTGAATATATATGCGTAAGAACTGAATATATATCGTGTAAGAACTGAAATTATATGTGTAAGAACTGAATATATAAGTGTAAGAACTGAATATATATGTGTAAGAACTGAATATATATGCGTAAGAACTGAATATATATGTGTAAGAACTGAATATATATGTGTAAGAACTGAATATATATTGTAGTAAGAACTGAATATATATGTGTAAGAACTGAATATATATGTGTAAGAACTGAATATATAGTGTAAGAACTGAATATATATGTGTAAGAACTGAACATATATGCGTAAGAACTGAATATATATGTGTAAGAACTGAATATATATTGTTAAGAACTGAATATATATGTATAAGAACTGAATATATATGTGTAAGAACTGAATATATATGTGTAAGAACTGAATATATATGTGTAAGAACTGAATATATATGCGTAAGAACTGAATATATATGTGTAAGAACTGAATATATATGTGTAAGAACTGAATATATATGTGTAAGAACTGAATATATATGTGTAAGAACTGAATATATATGTGTAAGAACTGAAATATATATGTGTAAGAACTGAATATATATGTGTAAGAACTGAATATATATGTGTAAGAACTGAATATATATGTGTAAGAACTGAATATATATGCGTAAGAACTGAATATATATGCGTAAGAACTGAATATATATTGTTAAGAACTGAATATATATGCGTAAGAACTGAATATATATGCGTAAGAACTGAATATATATGTGTAAGAACTGAATATATATGCGTAAGAACTGAATATATATGTGTAAGAACTGAATATATATGTGTAAGAACTGAATATATATGCGTAAGAACTGAATATATAGGTGTAAGAACTGAATATATATGTTAAGAACTGAATATATATGTGTAAGAACTGAATATATATGTGTAAGAACTGAATATATATGTGTAAGAACTGAATATATATGCGTAAGAACTGAATATATATGTGTAAGAACTGAATATATATGTGTAAGAACTGAATATATATGTGTAAGAACTGAATATATATGTGTAAGAACTGAATATATATGCGTAAGAACTGAATATATATGTGTAAGAACTAATATATATGTGTAAGAACTGAATATATATGTGTAAGAACTGAATATATATGTGTAAGAACTGAATATATATGTGTAAGAACTGAATATATATGTGTAAGAACTGAATATATATGTGTAAGAACTGAATATATATGCGTAAGAACTGAATATATATGCGTAAGAACTGAATATATATGTCGTAAGAACTGAATATATATGTGTAAGAACTGAATATATATATGCGTAAGAACTGAATATATATGCGTAAGAACTGAATATATATGCGTAAGAACGGAATATATATGTGTAAGAACTGAATATATATGTTTAAGAACTGAATATATATGCGTAAGAACTGAATATATATGTGTAAGAACTGAATATATATGTGTAAGAACTGAATATATATGTGTAAGAACTGAATATTATATGTTAAGAACTGAATATATATGCGTAAGAACTGAAATATATATGCGTAAGAACTGAATATATATGCGTAAGAACTGAATATATATGCGTAAGAACTGAATATATATGCGTAAGAACTGAATATATATGCGTAAGAACTGAATATATATGCGTAAGAACTGAATATATATGTGTAAGAACTGAATATATATGTGTAAGAACTGAATATATATTGTAAGAACTGAATATATATGTTTAAGAACTGAATATATATGTGTAAGAACTGAATATATATA